>JAFIRS010004636.1:0-79835 GCA_018342105.1 Gonioctena quinquepunctata
CGTTCAAAGTAATGCCATAACAGTCGGGATCGGGTGGGATGAACATGTTTACACTTCGTCTGAACTGCAACGACCTCCTGCCACATCAATCATGTTTATAGAAACCTCCTCAGCACTCATCAACACCCATCAAAACCCATCAACAACCATCAGCACCCATCCACCTTAAAACACCCATCAACACCCATCAACACCCATCAACACTCATCAACACCCATCAACACCCATCAACACCCATCAACACCCCTCCACCCCTCAATATGAAAATGAGTATAGACCGCCACCCCATCAGACCTCAGCTAAATCTATATAACTAGTGATGTCATCGCTGGACGTCATCTTCATGTTGGTGTACGAGGGTGAAGGTGTGCTCAACAGTTGATAAACAAGCTCCCGTTCGAAGCTCATCTCTAGGCGGTATCATATTGTGGACGTAAGTTTCATATACCTACTGTATTTCGCTGCATCGAATGCATTTTTTTTCGGTGCTTAGTGCATTTAATTATTATTATTATTATTAACAGCTGGAACAAGGCTACAAGAACGGTTGCACGAGGCGATCCTGGTATTTGTTCCAACGTCGCTAATCAACAAACCACAACAAAACAAACAACAGAGGGCAGGCCATACTCATGTCCCAAAATAGGCGTGACAGGCATGGCATCTGGCGTCTAAGAACAACAAACAAACAACCATATGTATTTACTCTATATAACACACGTGTGGGATGTGACGGACGGGGCCTGGGTGGGTTCAACTACGTATAGACTCATCAACACCTGTCGATGTTCCATGATGTAATGGGGCGTGGTTGCTCACAATGGGCGTGGCGTAGACGAGGCGTGGCCATGGGAAGTTGGTTGGCATGTTCAAGTGGCGTGACAGGCATGGTATCTGGCAAGTCTAACGAAAAAACGAACAAACATATGTAAGAACTGTAGCTAAAACACGCGGGATGGGACGGAACGAGGGGTTAGGAGCAACGTGACGAAACCAGTGACGTTACCTAGCAATTATTATTACATTGCAAAATATATTATACAGGGCACAAATAATGTATCTGAATTAGTATTCCAAAGGGAAACACAAAAATATCAACATATTATGTATACAAATCACAGAGCATATCAATTTGTAGTCCAAAGCGGGACAAAATTACAACAATTGTTTTGTTACAAATCTCATTCCATAACAATTGTCCCCTAACGAGTTGTAAACAGTATAAGTGAAAGCAAAAAAACATATAAATATCAACTATTATATGTTGACAATTCAACATTACATTTTTATATATATATATAATATATATATATAATATATATATATATATATATATATATATAATATATATATATATATAATATATATAATATATATATATATATATATATATACACTCTGTTGTGGTTACAAAGTCCCGCGCATCTATGACGTGTACGAAAGAATAGACAGACAGAGTGCATATATATATATATATATATATATATATATATATATATAAAATATTATTATAAGTTAAAAAACTAAAAAAATATTACAATTCCTTCACTAAGTAATCGAAAGGCAGTTCGTTCCAGCCGGGTGTCCCTTGACACCTCTAACGTGTGTTGTTCTCACACATGATCAAAGATGCAAAACGAAAATAGATACTGTATCGGCAACAGCACACATGTTGCTGCATGACAGATGTAGAATTGGGGTAGGTGGAAATCCTCTTGGACACTGGTCGTTGTTGATGATGTCCGTAGCAGTGGTGGCGGATGTCTACTGGCAAAACCATCAAGACAATGAAAGTAGTGCTTCTGTTATGTGGTAATTCTGGATATTGTGCTGGTGGTGGACAATGTGATAGGGAATGGTTGCGACAAGGAAATTATCTATGTGGTGCTGTAGTACAGATGTTTTTTTTTAATGGTGGAAATCCTTTTGGACACTGGTCGCTTTTTATAATCTAGCGCGGGCCAGTAGTGCCGGATTTTACGGCTAAAAACACCAAAGAAACGAAATCATTTCCGTTTTTGTTTTGAATTTAGGAGATTGGGGAGTCGGAGGAGAATGTAGCAGGGAAGGAGAGCGAGCCGAGCGTGGTGATATGGATGATGCGAGTCAGAGTCAGGAGTAATTTTGGCAATCGCGGTCGCAAACGGTGTCGAGCCGGTGGTGTTCGTGATGCCGATGAGGGGCCAGGTTGGGGTGACAACGGTAGTGGTGCTGCTGCTGCTGCTGTCGGTGTACATGGTAGTATGGGTTGGCGCTGGTGTTTTTCGTTCTGTTGCAATAATTTCTTTACCATATTTTTATATATTTATATATTTTTATTTTACGATTTTCCGTTTGGTAAGGGAGAAAATGAGGATAATACTTTTTACATCTTCGCTGAACCCCAAATAAATTTTGAGTCCGACGCCACTGATCGTTCGGCAATCATCGGCAAATTGACTGCTATCTTTTGGCTGCTGTTTTCACACAGGTAAACTTTTTACATCTTCGCTGAACCCCAAATAAATTTTGAGTCCTAGCCACTGATCGTTCGG
Source organism: Gonioctena quinquepunctata (assembly GCA_018342105.1). Classification (NCBI taxonomy): domain Eukaryota; kingdom Metazoa; phylum Arthropoda; class Insecta; order Coleoptera; family Chrysomelidae; genus Gonioctena; species Gonioctena quinquepunctata. Next base: position 2,535 of record JAFIRS010004636.1, read on the forward strand.
CAATCATCGGAAAATTGGCTGCTATCTTTTGGCTGCTGTTATCACACAGATCCTAAACAAATAGTTCTGGACTGGACCCATTCTGGGAATTCGCAAAACAATGACTAATTGCACTGGAATATTTCACCCTCAGGTAGCTTCTCTAGAAGAGTACCTAAATTTTAACCCAAGTGGTTTACAATTTATTTTTCACCTAAATTACATAATTGTGGTATCATTCCAAATATGTTTGTACAAAATCATATTAAATCACAAATATTAACAAAATTAAACCGACGAAATACGGAACTGAAAGTAAAAATAAAATAACATTCTTCTCAGTAACTAAGCTCCTAAACTAAAGTACGTAACTTATTTCGAGTCGGAGCCAAACAAACAACATAATGAATTAGGTAAGGCGTAAAATGATGGCATCGAGTTGCGCGGTGCCATTCTGATAATTTTTATTTAATGATGTTCGTTGATTGTTCGTTTGGCGCCGACTCAAAATCAGTTATTTACATTAGTTTAGGAGCTTAGTTACTGAGACTAAGAATGTTCATTTTATTTTTTACTTTTCAGTTCCGTATTTCGTCCGGTTTTAATTTTTGTTAAAAGTTTTATTTTCAATTTTTTGTGGCTGAAATCTACTAATTACTACCTACTTGTTTTTGATTACTTCCAAAATACTTACTTCCCACCTCACTTAACTATTACCAGTTAAATAATATGATTATCTACTTTTACTATTTGTTGTAATTTAATTATTTCTGTTGTTCTGGTTAGTTTATTCCAATACTGTATATCATTCCATCTTCTCATAGAATTTAATGATATTGTGATAATGACACCAGCGATCTGTCATTTCAACTACATATGTGTGCCAATGTTCACGAGTGAAAATCATTTATCCCTATTTTTCTACCCGTAAGGTGGATAATTCCATTCGAAATTCAAATATGATCGACTATGAGGTATACCCTATCTGATAAGAGAAGAATAATCATTCAAATCGAAGATCCCAGTACAAAGTTATGTCTGATAGAATTGGTTAACGGACCAGAATTCAGAAGGTGAGTGATCAATATCCTTCATTTTGCTACCCTTAGGGGTGGATTTCATCTTTTGAATTCGAATGGGACCAACTTCGAAGAAAACCATATCCACTGGAAAAGAATTATCGGAATCGGACGCCTCAGTGAAAAGTTATGCGTGATCATACATTAAAAAAAATTATAATTAAATTTACGTGTCGAATAGAGAACCTCCTCCTTTTTGGTTTCGTCATGTTCACCATTTGTACCACCGCTCCAGCTGTAATAAAAAGTCAATGTTTTCAATCAGAAAGTAAAGTAAAACACAGAAAAGTTGAACTGATTTGAGAGATAAGTTTGAAAGAGGAACTTCGCATGTGGAGCACTTCCAATCGGTATGTGCTACATAGAGCACACCTCCTCCTTGAAGTACGTTCGGGCTGATGCATCGATGAGGTCAAGCAAATCTCTTTTGGAAAATAAGGTTTCAATTTTTTATCTCCAATGGAGGTACATTTGGGCTTGCCCTGCTAGAGGAATACTTAACCTTATTTGAGGATGCTGAAGGTGAAGCCGTAAGCCCAGCCACAATTGCTCTTCTGAATGCTTCCGAAGTCGTATTGGGTTCCATAGCTTGTAGAGACAATAAGAATTCACAACACAAGCATCGAGGAAATAAAAAATATGAGATGCCACCATTTTTTGCTTTGACGATTGATTTTGTAACTCTTAGTAACTGATCAAACTTATCAACCCCATTCATATTTGAGTTGTAGTCGATCAGCGCTTGTCATATAGCACCTTTCTACATTTCCACTTCTTTCTCTGCGATCTACTCCAGTACGGTTTTCTGGTTTGTGGTAGTTAGAGAAGATGAACAGATCTCTTATCCTTCCATTTCATGGCATGCAGTCCACTGTCACTGGTGTACCAGTCAAATTTACCATGGTTCAATGGCTTATCTGGTTTGAAGGTAGGCATGTGTCGGCGTGAGATATTGACAGTTCAACAGCATATATCCTTTATCTTCAAATTCTCGTGAGAGGTGATCCAAGATTGGTCGCACTTCATGAAGTTTATCATACAGTTGTGAATCACGGGAGGGAATCATGGAATTATCACTCAAATGTAGATGTGACAAGAGCCAACTGAATTTTTTGAGTCATAATTGAACTTATGTAAGGATCATGAAGATCTGGAGCACTGGTCCAGTAGTCCTTATAGCTTGGCAGCCGTTTTATCTCCATCAACATGTTCAAACCCAAGAACGTCTTCATTTCTTCAATATTCGTATTATAACAGCTCTTTTCTGTTGCTAAATATTCTTGTTCTGCATATAGATTACTATGAAATACTTAATAATAAGTCATTTGTGAAAAATAACTGGAATAGTTGGTATGGTGTCATGTCAGTGGAATTCTTCAGAAAACCTGGTACGCCACATTCAGCTACAAATAACGGTGGCGACGTTGGCCTATTCAATTTGCCCCACACTGGTGGCTTACTTTTTTCCTTCACTTGTTTTTTCAGAGTGGTGCGCAGCATGGATAAGGGCATATAATCTTCAGAGACCTCCTGTTGAAATTCACCCTCACTATCCATCAACAACATTGCAACGCGTAATCACATCAGAGTCCACTGACTCATTATTAGATGGTAAAGAATCGACGTACGCATCGTGAGCAGTTCCTCAAATTCCTTTGAGGTCATACCAACTAATGTGAATGATCGTTCCTCAAATAATTTGGTTAGGATGATAATTATATCATAGAAATATTTTTATATACCAGTGGGCGGTGCTCCAAAAAAGGTCCACCAAATCTAAGTCATTTTAACAAACTTCTCAGTGAATTACCAAACAAAGAATGGATTGTACTCACCAACAGTATTGTTGAGAACAATTTATCAATATTTATTGGACAAAAAGTTGCGTTATTTCAACTGATAATTGAGATTCGATGTAAACGATGAACCTAACCTCCAACCCGCAGTTTAGAAGACCAATCTCCCGCTGAAATCCCGATATCCCAAATCGTGATTGGAATGTTTTTCAGGTGGTTCAAATCATCGACCACTCAACCAATAAGAGTTAAAATAAGAAATCTCTATTCAGAGAAATTCCATTGAATGAATAAATCTTGAAAAGACTTTTTATTCGAAGAAGTTTAACCAACAATATAATTTAATTTTCACTCGAAATAGTTTACCCATGAAAATTTAATAATATTTACTTATGTTTCAGGAACCCTGCCTGTTGAGAAACCAACTCTACGGCACGATTTGGTAATATCAATTTTTATATTTTGGGAAATTTCAATTTAAAACCAATTTTTTATCAAAATTGAATTTATTTCTTTTCCCCTCCCACCCTCGGCCTAAGACTCCTCAGAATTAAATCTGCAAAACACCAAACCCTTTTCGTCTGTCCATCTAAATTTCAAACCCACCTAACTGAATACCCCCAACATACCCTGATTCAAGGCCGTCCATCCTCGCGTTTCGGGGTCCGTCCTATCATGGGATATGGGGGCCAGAATAATAAACAGTTTTAAAAAATAATGCAAATAAAGGGAAACCATGGAGTCTCCTTGCAAATGATATCCAATCAAATTTCGAAACCCCCTTGTTCATCATGCTCGGCCAAATTTCCAAAAAGCCACGAAGTTGTAGGGTGATAAAATTTTCAAGATGAATTTTTTTCCCCAAATTTTAAACGAAGGCCAAAAATCAGGTGGGCGAACACCATGCCGCCCTAAATTTGATCCCCAGGGTTCCCCTTCAAATTATGTGTAAACAGTTTTTTTCTTTCCATTTCCATCCTCCCCGCCCTCCTTGGGGTCCCAACGAAATTGGCATTTTCCCAAAGAAAATTTGTACCCTTTTTTAGGGTCAGCCTCTGAGTCTTTAAACCCCTTGTTGTAGTGGTTTTGGGGTTTTTCCGACTTGTCAGTGTGCATGGTGGTGATGTAGTGATGGGTACGTGAGTTTGCGTGATGTTTGTGGGTATGGATTTACTTGTTTTGTGTTAATTTTGGGGCTACCTGACGCGCCGAAGTGCTACTGCGGTGGTGGAGGTCGTTCGGGTAGACTGGACGCTTTATTTGTCCCTTTCTCTAAACTTGTGGTCGTCCAGGTTTGGGTTTCCGTGGATTCTTGTTCCTGGGGTGTCCGTCTTCTGGAAAGGCGTCGTGATTCAGGATGGTTTTTTTTAAAAGTTTATTGACGTTCAAAACCCTGTGGTGAATCACCGAAACACTACATGCCATTCTTAGGCTAACGTTCGAAAATCGCTGGATCTTGGTCCTGTATGTTTATCCCTTGGCATCATACGGCAGATGCATACAGGATGAGGTCCTGATGGGGACCTTCAACTGGAGGCAATGTTGCTTCTGCGTCCTGTGGGGGTTGAGGTTTCTTGGGGCGCCTTCGCTAGTCCGGGGCGTTCCACGTGTTGTCTGAATGCCAATTATTGTCCGGGGTGACCCCCAGGATTTGGCCGGTTTCCCATGGGATGCGTTTCTTTCATGATGACATGCCTGATGGTTCGTCTTGGGGAAAAAGGGGCTTGGCCCTTTTTTGTGCATTATCTCGATTTTCCGGGTTGCCAGTCCTTCAATCTGCCTGCTTGTTCTTGCGGTACCGAGTTATTTGAGATGGCTATGACGGGCCATAGTGCTGCCGTCCGCTATAGTGCCAGTTTGTTAAAGTTGTTATCTTTAGTCGTTTTAAAGGGGTACTCCTGCTTTTGGGTCCTTCTTGGGAAGCGATCCCAACCTGCATTGGCATCCGTCCCCCGGAAAAAGCTTTTGATTTAACTATGGGTGTGGCGTATCCGAAATCTGTCAGTTGGTTAAAAGTCATGCCAGACCCTGTCGAATCCTTAAAGTTTTGGAAAAAGCCCTGTGTAGTGTCCTCTGCCCACGTTGAAGCCTAGTCGCAAAATCCACTTTCCCCAGGCCCGCATTTCCCTAGATTTGTCAAATTCAAACTGCTCCTCTGGTGAATTATTTTCCGTCACGATTTGTTTGTTGTTTCTGCAGTTTCAGGTTTGGGACTTCGCGTTGAAGTCACCGATGGCTCCAGGGGGATGATGGTCTAAATAGTTCTGCTTCCCGATTCCTCTTGATGTTCCCCATGGCAGACCTCTGAGGGCCCAAACCATTGGCAGTTGTGACACTGGGAGACGAACCCGCCTTCTTCCTTCGACTCGATGTCATCCGGTGACATTCCAGGCTTCAAGCCGGGCGTTTGATCCCTCCTCCCCAAGCGGGAATTCGTGTCTGTTTTTTCCAAAAAATGCGGTGACTTTTCCAGTTTTGTGACGTTGTTTGGTTCCTATCCAATTGGTCGGCATTTAGGAACTTGATCTTTCTCCTGACCAACCCTCGGTGTGCCACTTTCTTTGTTCCTGGGGGATTATCGGTGGTGATCTATGGAATCCATTTCTGCGGGAAGGCTTTTTTGGAGCTGTTGGTGGTTTGGAACTTGGCGAGTCGCGTACCCTTGAGCTGCTGGAGCATCTGGCCCATGGGTGGCAGGTGCGCGGGGCCGATCTGCTGTTGGAGCTTTTGAGCTGCAGATTATGTTGCTTCCGCAATTTTTCTGACTTTTCTTCTGTTGGCTACTTGTGAACTGGTCTGACTCGTTGTTGTTTAATTATTTCTCCTCGGAAGACTCATTTTGTTTTTTTTTGTCGGCCCGTTTAAATGTCACCATGTTTCTGCTGGTCGATGTTTGCGGACTGCGAGGGGGTCCCCCTGTTTTTTAATTCCCGCTGGATGGCCATGGGGGGTTGAACCTCGATGCATCGTGCCAACGTTCAAATTGGGGATGCGCCTACTGCCAAGTCGTGTTATGCGCGCACCCCTGTTTTGTCCTAGGATATACATGCAGGGTTGCCATTTGTGGGTTTCCGGCATTGCCGGGAATGAAAGCCTTGCCAGTTTTGGGAACGATGACAGGAATTTGCCCGAGCCCAGGTATTAAAATTATATTCTCTCAAAAGTTTTCAGATAAATTGAAGGTCAGGTTTTATTTCTTTCCTTTATGGCGATTACCACTGGTTCATAGTCCAGATGAAACTTTTCTGATGACAAAACTGAAATTAAACGTCATGGCATAGCCATCAATTGTGTTTCGTGTTTCCTGTTTTTTTGTATTTCATTGGGTTATTAGTTGTATATTTCTACTTTTGATTTGAGGAGTTAGTATGTTGATGTCGACCGTTCGGTCTAAGCCTCCAATCAAATCATCCCTATAGAATAATACTAAAAAATAGTGGTTATTAAAATTTGAGAAAATGAGTACAACTCACCCGGATCTAATTCAAAGGCTCTTTAAATCAGATTTGAGTTTGAAGTACCCCTTCATATTAACAAAAAACGTTTTAGGAAGAACAACAAAACCAGCAAACACTGAAATTTCCCAAAACAAAAAACCACGGAATAATTTAGAAGAAAATTTAGTAGTAGCTCTGAAGTACGATACTAAAATTTGAAAAATATAATAGCTGTATTTTATTTGTTTTTGGCAAACAAGTGCCGATAGTACCGTGGTAAAAAGTAAAAGATGAAAATTGTTAAATCAAAACGATTCCACCGTTTTAGTGCTGCGTGGTAAAAGTAAGAGATTTTAAGGACGGGCTTGTGAGTTGGACAAGCAGAAAAAAAAAGATCTAATCGGTATGCTTCACAAGTTTGGATGGACAATTTTTCCAAATAAATTGCTTTTTTAGTCACGGAAAATCAGAAAGACATTCAAGTTCAGTTAAGGCTATCACACTAAAAGTATGGATGACATGTTGAATAACTCGCATTTTATAACATTAGAAATACTGATTTCAAAGTAGCTGCAGCCTAAGGTCCTTATGTAGTCAAATATTTTCTGATAGTAAATTGCCAGAGGTATAGCATGCAAAGAACTAAACCACTACGTTAATTGAAGAAAATATAGGAAAGCACCTCAATAAAACCAGCAAACTTTTTTTTCACTAACAATGTGAATTCACAGTCATTTAGTTTTGTAAGTAATAATAGTTCAGTTTAGTTAGTTATTATGAGTTTTTTTGGGATATATTTATGTGCGAGCGAAGCCTGTCTAGATCTGTCTCAAAGAATGGAAGACCTTTCAAGAAATATTGGCGATCATTTCAGTCGTAGTTTTGGTAGGCAAGAAAAGAATTTCAAAAAAATTTTGGGACGGAAATATAAATTATTCTGCAAGCCAACAAATGGCTTCACTAGAACAGTGTTGTTCAAGGGTATTAGAACAATATGAGCCACTTGAAGAATATTTTCCTTCACTATGTTTTGAAGGTCCTCATATTGCAAATGATCAAAGATTTGATACATCAAGTAACAAATATACAAAAACTTATTCGGAATTGATGGCTCATCAAAAAATTGAACATTCTCAATTGAATACTGAATAGAACGATTTTTCTGTAATTGAAGAATCCACGATAAAACAAAGCAATTTTTGTGAATGTCTAACAGAAAACAACTACTTCCGGCTGAATCCACGCTTAAAATTGATCTACATCTAATAGACATTCTGAAAAGACCTAACTCAAAAAAAAAAATCTGAAATTGAAAATTTGCATTTTATTCAGATATTTATTTGATTATCTAGTCCAGTATTAATTCATTTATGGCTATTCTGAATATGCTAAATGATTTCAATACAAAGTTTCAATCAGAAAATCCTCTTCTGTGTTAACTCAAACCGGCTATAACTGACTTATTGAAAAATATAGTGGTTATTATATGGACTTCATTAAAGTAAAACTGTTAATATATTTCATTTGGAACACAAGAATCCAAAAAATTTTTTTACCAAATGAAAAAATATTTCTAGGCATACCTGCGCACAAATCTCACAAGAGCGGAAAAGGACATGAATGTTGACCTCAAGGTAGTTGACGATTTTTTTTCCCATCTTGTTTAAAATTCTACATCAGGCTCATTTCAGATATAAAAGAGCGTTTTTGAGGATGAACTTTTCATGTTTTTAATGTTCTGGAACCAAAATATGCACAAAGATATGAGCAGAAATCATTACTGTTCTCCAAAAGATTTTCATTTTTAAACAAAATTGTGCCCAAACCAGAAATAGACAACGAGTGGAGAAGGCACGCGTAACTATATCATTCTAGTTTAGGTTAGATTGTAATTTGCCAGCTGAAGAATATTGGGTGAAAAAATTTTTAAATTTTAAAAATGCTGGAAATTTGAAATTTTAATTTGAAAATGCTGGAAATTCTGAAATTTTAGAATTTTGAAGTTGTGATTAGTTTGTTGCCGTTATTGCCATTCTCAAACGCTAGTGTCGAAAGACTATTTGGTGACCTCAATAATTTTAAAAGGGATTTGAGAAATGAATTGAAAACTGACACTGTTGCCGCAATATTATAAGCATCAGGGGTTATTTTGAAATTTACACCATCAGATAAGATGCTTAATAGCACAATATGGAGAGAAACTAGATGGTTTCAGATTCTGATTTTTTACTGTACATGACCTATATTTAATGTTATTTCAGGATTTTCAAAGTTAATTGGTGTTCTATTTATATTGTTCGTTCTTTTATTCTGAAATTTTAAGTGAATACTCTTGTCTCACTTTTGTTATTTGAGATTCAATAAAGAAACAATTCAAAACAAAAATTGATTCATTTTGTATTGTGGTATTATTTGACATAAAAAACATTAAACTAAAATGGTAAGTAATGCTCAATAGGGGTCTTGCACAAGTTGCCAACTCAAGAAAAAATTCCCTATTAATATAACTTTTCATATACAAAATTTTAACACTTTGGGACTAAAATAAATGATCCAGTATATTCAGTTTGTGATTCTCTACACAACTCAGATGAAAATGTTGGAATTGGAGAGGCAAAGTTTTCAAAATCGGCAACTTGCGAGACTATTCAATTTATAGCGTTTCAGATAGTTTTAAGAAAAATTGCCGGGAAATTGCCAGGAATGCTATCATTTTCAGCCAGTAATTTTGCCAACACTGTCGTTGCCAACAGCTCTTGGCAAAATTGACCTCCACTCGCGACTGGTTCCGACACTTGAAACTTAACCTAGGACGGATAATATGAAATGCAATTGTTTGAATTTTTATAATTGAAATGAAATTATCATTTCTGTTTTAAATTAGGTTCGGTAGAATGAGACATATTCTGAATAGAACATACAAAATAACTTCAGATTTTTTTTTTCCAAATTATTTTTTTTTTCGGAAGGCTTCTGCCTCTAGTACTGAAGGCGTTGTTTTGCATGATTAGTTTTGACTCCACAGCGCACTATTTAAATACCTCAAAACAGTGGCAAATTCAAATGTTTGTCAAGTTTTCCGTATGGTCACCCCCAGTTTCTCTACTATCCATGTCATTATCAAGGTAATCAATGTTGAGGTCTCCACATGGATAATAGACTAATTTTTTGTAAAATGTTGTGAGGACTGATGATAAAATTGTATTGAAATAATCAATATTACCCGATGGTGGCCTGTAAAAAAGTGGTGATATTTATCTTTTGTTATATGAGTAAGGGACTGCACAAATCTCTTATTCATTTCGGATGCGAGATTTAGTACGTATTGATATTTTTGGGTTTCAGGATATGCCTGAGTTCATTAAGTTCAAAATTGCCGTCCCACCATGCTTGTTTTTTTTAAAAAAAGGGGGGTATTAATTCAGATTTTGCATCGCCTTTCAGTACTTCTCCTTCCCCGTACACACCGCATTGACCTGGAAGGGGGCCCATCGGCGAAGGACCCACAGCCTGAGAAAATAAAGACAGCCTACATCACGGACCGCAGAGCCGATTCGAGGCCATGGTGGAATTCCGCCAGATCAGGGGTTGAACTGGTACAACCTCCACCCAGAGTTCCGGCTTGAAATAAGGGGACGGACTTCAACGACGTCCATGAGTTTGCCGAGGCTGCCAGAGTACGAGCTTCGCGAGCAGAGATTGAACAAGCTCAGAGGACGACTCCAGCGCCGCTTTTTGGGACCATACCGGACTCCATCAGCCCCACCAGTGGTCACTAGTCTTGCCCAAATAGCCAGACCCCCCCCTAGGAGTCCAGTAGTCCAGCCAGTCAGTCCAGAGTGTTGGCGATAGGGCAGACAGGGAATGCCAATCAGCTCCAAGGATATTTTGTTCGATGCAAGCGAGACGGAGTAGTGTCCGTGATTGCCCGTGCTCACGGCCGGAAAACCATTAGGCGCTGATGCGAATGAGGTCCGCCTCACCCGCGGCCAACATCGCTAACGCCGACCACCGACCGCATCTTTCGTCGAGATCCCGGTGGCACCGCTGAAGCGCTGATTAACACGGATGCCTTATCTCCTATGTCGGCGACAGGATAGCCGGCAGGGGAACGCTAGGAGACCGAAAACTCCAACTGCCCCCCGAGTTCTCCCGATTGGCCAATTGAAAACCGTTACCGTCCCCCCACGTTCACTTGAAAATCCGATTTGGAAAACCATTTTGGGACATAATTAGATAATGTATTCAAAAAGATATATTCGCGACTTCTACATCTGAGTATGCGGTTACAAAGAATTTGGTGTGATTTCTTTCCATAGATTCGACGTTCCAAACTGAATAATATTTGCAAGCAACAACTGGCAGACGTTAACCTTGCTGTGAAGGGGCTTCTAACTGATGATATACCGTTATCACCACAAGTTGATCGATCTCTACCTCCTGTAAGTGATCCGATTCTTCTGCCAGAAATAAATGTGGAAAATAGGTGGTTTCATTCAATTGTTCTGGAAATAGATAAGGAAAATGGGAGAGTTGATGATTTCGAACAGAACCCTGAAATAGAAGATTTGGAAGGCCTCTCATCACTCGACTCCTCGTCATCATGACGTGTAGGACGTGATGGAATCTTTACGTAATTCCGACTTCGAAGGGGCGAAACGGTTCAATATTCACATATATAGCAGGGGTGGTCCAGATTGTCATATCGAACACTCTCCACAAAACTCTGAAAAACAAGCAAATTCTTTTTTACCAACTCAACAATACCGCTCAGCGGATATACATCAAATATCAGGCCGAGAAAATACATCCGATATTGTTTCGACAAGAGGGCATAATGAGAGACATATCTCTTGAAAATGTTTTCCCAGTGAAGCTTATCGTCGAGTTTACGCGAAAGAAACGAACCAAGAGGACGTCAGTCGGATTTATTTGTTTGGAATAGAAAGGATTTGCAACCCCATTCTTCTGAACATATGGGAGACAGAATGGTGATCTTCATCACACATAATTCGTCCGCAGACCACATGAGATTGGGAGTCACTCGCCGATTCGTGTTTATGACACTTCCTTTAAATTCGATGTTTACGGTATGACGGAATTTCGAGCGCCACAAATGTTTTTAGAGCGCGTTGAGGAATTTAGATTGTCTCGTGGTATGCTCAAGGAGAGACTTCTTCAGTCTGCTCCAGAGTTATTCACTAAAGACGCACTCCTTTGGTATCGAATGGGTCAATTTTTTTCATGGGATGATCTCATTAAGAAGTTGCCTTCCAGCCTATGGATTATGAGGAGTCCTTAAGAGATGAGATTTGCCGAAGGACTCAAAGTAATGGTAATGGGGAATTTATTTCGAAAATTATAAAGAATACCGGAAGAACAAAGTCGTATTCAAATAATTAGACGAAACTTATTGCCACATATTCAAAGTCGCTTGTCTTTACAATCGGTTAGTTCATTTGGTTCAACTCGCTCGAACTATTGAAGAAACAGAATGGCGCGTTCAACCGTTTTGTTCTCCGCCCACAAATGTTATACAATTGCTTGAGGCAGAGTTAGCTTACAGAAGGCCAACAAATGCTGCAGTTTCTATTATTAACTCGAATCAACGTCCTCAGAAGTCAGATGTATTGCTTTCTACTGCAGAGGATAAGGCGCAAGCAACTTGTTGGAACTGTAATGATATTGGCCATAGATTTCGGAAATGTGATAAACCAAGATATGTATTATAAAGATCTTCACTATATAAATATTATTGATGAATGAATAAATAAATTGAAAAATTGAATTGAAGATGGTTATTCTGTTCCAAATGCGGTCGTGCAGATGTGACTAGGAATAAATGCGGAAACTCTTCAAAAAGCTAGAGAATTGCGAGGCAGCAAGTCGGTTGTCTCTGCATTCACAGATTGAATCAACTTAATCCCCACACTCAAAAAATCAATTTGGATTTTGTCATTGCTCACGCGAGAAATGACCAAAGGCCGTATTTAAATGTTAGTATTCTTGGTTAACGAATTTTAGCTTTGCTCGATAGCGGTGCTTCGCTAACTATATCAGGCGAACATGATTGATAAGTCCTTCAGCACATTTGTGAATTAGATGCGAACGGCCAGATCTGTGAAAGTTCAGGTCAGATTTCGTTACCAATTGAACTCCAGGATCGAGTACAGGTGATGGATGTTTCAATTGTTCCCTCCCTACCTCATGGCTTGTTTTAGTGATTGAATTCTGGTCTCGAATGAAAATTATACCAGACCTATATACCGGTAAGTGGAACTTTCGATCTGAGATGCAGGTCTATAATAATCAGATTTGTGGTGTACATGACATTAGTTCCTTGAATCAGGAACAACGTAATATCCAAGACAAGGCAATTGAGGAAGCTTTCTCAAGTATGGGTAAGAACTTGGGATGTACACATCTTGTGGAACATGTGATACATACTACATCCTTGCCTATTAAACAGGGGTATTACCCCATTTCTCCTGCTCTTCAGAACATTGTCAATAAGGAGCTTGACGATATGTTGGCCAAGGATATAGTTGAACCATCCACGTCACCCTGATCTTTCCCGATTGTTATGGTGAATAAAAAGATGGACGGTGGAGGTTTTGCGTCAATTATAAGCGGTTGAATGCTGTTAGTACACCTGACCCTTACCCGATTCCGTTCGTCAATGCGATATTGGACGAGCTTCGTGACGGTCGCTATTTGACAACACTGAACATCAAATCAGCCTACAGGCCGAATTCAGTGTCTCCAGTGTCCCGACCATTGACAGCATTCAGCGTCCTCAACGTTGAATGCTATTCAGTGCTATTTTGAACATACCTGAAAACATTTCTGGAATCAGAAGGATAGTTGTCTTGGCATCCTGGTACAGACTTTTTATATCCTCGATTTCTTCATTTGTTTCTCCCTCAACCCAATCAATACAAAAAACCGACCCTCTGTTTGGGACGAGAAGTGCGGGGCAGCACTGAAATCTGTGAAACAAAATCTGGTGTTTTCTCCTATTTTGGCCTGCCCAGACTTCAATTTACCATTCTTTGTTGAAACTGACGCTTCCGACTATGGTCTTGGAGCTATCTTTCCCAGCGATACCCAGATGATGAGAAAGTTAGATGTTACTCGAGTCGTTCACTAACGAAAAATTGAAGGAAATACTCACCAAAGGAAAAAGAGTGCCCAGCTGTTTAATTTGCTGTGGAGAAACTTAGACCATATCTGGAAGCCACCAAGTTCACAGTCATAAAGGATGCCGTCGGATGGATTTCCAGATGAGCTACAAAAATATGACTGTGATATTCTCCATCGCAAGGGAAAAGATCACCTGAAGATTATAGATGATCATGTTGTTACACTTAAGCAGTCCACTGATAGATGGTACAAAAAAAATTGTGAGAATGTCACCAGGTTCCCCAGGAAGTACCCGTTATGGATGATCGAAAACGGCAAACTTCATCGAAAGATAAGTGCTCCATATCCAGCGATTGGCTGATTGTTGTCCCTCGCGGTCAAAGGGCAGATATTATAAAAAGTCATAATGATCCTCCGACATGTAGACAAGGGTTGCCCGAATTTCACAAAAGTATTACTGGACAAAAATGAGTACTAATATTTCAAGGTATAATCGAAAGTTTACGACTTGTATTCGGACTTAACCTGAACAGAAGCCTCCAATCTGACAAATGCTATCCACCCAAATTTCAGCTACGAGACTGAGGGTACTTTTGGGTATTGATCTTGTTGGTCCACTCCCGCGCCCTGTATGAGTTCGTCATGTTGCTCAATACCGTCTCCAAATTCTCATGTTGTTTTGGTATGTCCTCCAATCTATCTATAATTTGCTTGAATCATTCCCATGACATGTTTTCATCTAGTATTAGTCTGTAGCGCTATTAGTATTTCTTATCCATTCCATTTTCCAAACAATTCCTGAAGTTTTCTGGGTCATATTCCTCAAAAAGCGTTTGGAGTTCATAATAGTAGGCCCTGATTGACTCGCTGAATAGTTGTTTCCTGTCTAATAGTCTTTTTCCCAATGTTTGTGCCCTTTTTTCTCCTTCAAATTCCTTGAATTTTTTTTTATATCTCACTATTTTTTTCGCTCATTTTATGCTTTTACCGAGAATCTTTTAAACCATAGATCGGCTGCACCTTTTAGGAAAGTTCCAAAATAAGATATCTTCATGGTGTTATCTCAACTATAAGCCGCTGCCATCCTTTCATAGTTCTTGATGAATGAAGATGCGCTTGCTGTGCATGGATTGAAGGTTGGTGGGCAGATGAATATCGATTTTGCTGGATCGTTTCGGTTGGCTTAGCTCTCTACGAGTGATGCGTATCACAAGAACACTTTCGACAGGTGGGATTGTATTTGTTTCTTTGCACTCTTGCGGTTGATTGTTAGGCGTTTCTTCTCTTATGTAGTTTGTGTTTGGGACAACGTAGGTGATATGACTCTAGGAAGTTCTGTAGGGGCTTTTATTGTTATTTCGATATTTTTCACAGGGGATCTTACTTATTTGCTTGATTCATTGAATGGACTATTATCAGTGAATTATACCATACTACTATGTGCTGGCTCAACAGTAACTTAGCTCGCGGAACGTCGACGGTTTTATTCCGGAATTATATTACTTTCAGCTGTCTCCTTAGTCTTTTTAACTTCTGCTATTTTTACTGTTAATGACCTAGTTTTATATCGTTCGTTATCATTGTTCATAACGTAATAATTAGTTTAATTTTGTGAGGTTCATATTGAAAAAAGTTATAATTATATGTGTACATAAATTGTTGACATATCTCAAGCTCAGTGGGAATAGAAAAATTAATGTCAATCCCACAATAACTATAGTTTTCAGTTGTTGTATATTCAGGCAAAATTATAGATTTTCCCCATTTTTAAAATATACCTGAGATTGAGTTGTGTCCCAAATCTCACAAGATTCCTGGCATTCCAACATGTAATGGACACGCTGCTCAAACAAGGAGAATTTTGAAGATTTTTTCGTTAAGACAGTACAATATCTTTGTTCAAGTTTTTTAAAATCAGAAAAATTATCCTGTCATCAACATATGTGATGAACACGCTACATCGATGTCAAGAAGTATTTTGAAGATTTTGTCTCTATTCAACCTCTAAAATTACCCTGTATATGGAAAAAAATATCAGTATTCCAGAATTGAAACCACAAAACAATACACCAAAATTAGGAATTTCCACTTCAAATATTTTCAATCCCAATAACCAATACTTACCAGAAGTAAAATATCATATTTGATAACCTTTGATATTCAAGAAATATTCCACCATTTTTTTATAAAACAAGAACTAAATGAAATGATTTTTCAACTTCGTTAAAAAAACAGCAATATGGTATAATACTAATTAATACAATGAAAAATAATTGGTACTCCTTATTTCTTGAGATAAAGATTCATAATTTTGAAAAAAAAAGTGTTTCGAAGATACGAAAAAACCGGAAAGTGGAAAATAATCATTGGTAAAATAATAACATTGAACAAATCATGTCAAATAAAATTTATATTTCAACAATCGAATTGACTTATACCCAAATACAAATTATTTTTATATTGAAAAAATAGATATTCAGACCAAATTCAGCTAATTAGGAAGAATAAGCTGTAGGAACAAACCCGGCGCCTCCGCCATATGTCGCTTAGCGGGCTGAGCAGACTTTGCAGAATGAGGTTTAACTCCCAGGTGAAGCCCTCCCAAAATTGAAAGATTCAGATAGAAAACAATGACAACATTCATTCAAAGCAAGATAAGTCAAGCAAAAAAAAGTTTTCAGTATCTCTTCCGGACACCCAACACTGACTACCCCATTCACCGGTTTCCCTGTCCCCCAAAAACCCTTTACTTGATTATTGCTGACTCGTGTAGTCGGCCATAATCTACATGCGTTTTATTGAACCCATTTGTTTACTTATTCAGGTGGATGATTATTTGGAATTCGATGCATTGGTGATGAAATATTGATATTAATTTAATGTTCTGGGTGTTATAACTGAGAGACTTAAATCAGGACTGATAAATGAGAATGATATCGTCTTTGACTGTATATTAAACAAATAAAATGAAAACAATAAATTTTGTTCTGCAATATTTATATATAACCCCCATACCAACCTGCACCGCTACTAATGATATTTTCATATGAAATTATTAGATTTTTACTGTCTGTATGGAATGTGTTTTGAATTCAAGGCCTATTTCATCTCAGATGATAGTCCAGCTGCATCGATATTCTTATCATATTATTTTTCACTGTACAGATCATTAGCATGCATTGAATCCTCATACTTTCTGTAATGATCTGTTTTATCCCATATACGAGCGAGCAGATATTAACTTTTAACATTCATATACTTCGTATGATTATTAAATATATCTTTATATTGTATCAATTGAACGATTTCATCTCCGGCAGTAGCGAGCAGGTATTAATATCCCTTGCTTTTGAGTTCGAGGTCTGTCTACCCATATTGAATATTTCCCATTGACATTTCAGGAGAATAGATATTTATTTATGTTTTCACAACTACTTTTGGACCCGTGATATTCAATTATTGAATAGAAGGTGGAAATTTGGCAGTAATCACATACAATTACCTTATTTTTCTTTCATTCATTTCAGAATTACACATAATCTGCTGGGTCAAACATTGTGGACATAATTATTCAATTTTGGTTTCTTGTGTTACTTTCCAAAAGTCCAGTTATGGAATAAATACTATTACGAACCGGTCAGTCCGGTTATGGATTTTTCAGTAGATTCGTTTTTCAAATAATAGGATTCGATGTCTCATCTATTAAATTAAATTACTGTTATCTTAGGATTCGGTCTCTCATATCCTATCTACTCACCCTTGTCGAGGTAGTGCAGATATACCGTTTCTGGGGCACACGGCGGGAGTGTGCCGCTAGATACACTACCTTTCACATCGCGTATAGCGCTCGATGATGGAGACGCGTACGTGTACGAGGGTCTACGTTGGGTTAGCTCATGATTTTCAGCATCTAACCTAACCTAAGATATACGAGGGTGGCCCCCAATATACGAGGGTCTAACCTAATGTAAAATATATGAGGGTCTAACCTAACCTATGAACCACTAGCATTTGAATTCGGCGCCTGACCTTACTTGTCATTGGAAAAAAACATGGTCGCCTGTCATTGGAGAGAAAAAACATGGCCGCCTGTCAAATGTCAAAACCCAGGCTCGAACCCGGGACCGCCAGATCTTCACTCTGATGAGGTGGGAATTTCGGTTTCAGTGAATTCGTCTCAACGTCAAGAATCATAATTGAGTATTTTCCGATGTCAAAAGGGCACTAGTAGTTAACTTCGTTATTATTGGAAGCACAGCTTCGTGCGGGTACTCTAACAAGACAACTTTCATTTGAGAACATGAATATGAAAAGTCTGCACACATATGATACTCTATTCATCAAAAAACAAAGAAATGTCGAAACCCTAGGCTTGAACCAGGGACCCCCAGATCTTCACTCTGATAAGGGAAATTCACCAGTGTCAATTGATTTATCCCAACGTCAAGAATCATAATTAAGTATTTTCCGATGTCAAAAGGGCATAAAGAGCTATCTTCGGTATTATTGGGAGCACAGCTTCGTGCTTTGTGTCTCTTTGTCCAAGCTGAATAAAATCCCAATATATATTCACGAATTTCATTTGATTAGTATTTCATAATCATGATGCAACTTAGGAAACGTAATACTTATTATCAGAAAGTACAAAAACCCAATTATTCATAACAGCTTTATCAGCAAAAAACTCCGGGTCAATGCCCTGATAATGAAAGCCAATAACAATAACCGGAAATTAATATGCATTATTAGAATTATTAAATTCATTTTTCATGATTTCTCTCTGACAATAATTTCCCACTTCCACATTGGAATTATGGCAGAATTGCATTCTTGCATATTCATGACGTTTGTTGTTTCATAAAGTATTATTATGTTTCATTTCTATTCCTAAATATGAATAATTAGTTATTTTAACCACTACAGGTATAATCAAAAGAGGACAATAATCGCAAACCATGGCACTCCCCTGAATATTTATAAATACTCGCGTTTGAACCGAAATATCGCTCATACTATAACCTTTAAAAATGAATTATAATTGAGAAAAAAATTTAACATTCAATATTCCTCACAAATACCGACGAGAAAGAAGTCATAGAAATGATCATGACCCTAAAAAATAACAAAGCAGCTGGTTTAGATGGTATAACAGCGGAAACTCTCAAGGTAGTGAGTCGTGAAATAGCACCCATATTAACCTTCCTTATAAATAAATCCATCAACGACGGAAAGTTCCCGGATATATTGAAAAATGCAGTCATAACACCTATTTAAAAAAACGGAAATCAGTTAGACATATCGAACTATCGCCCAATATCGCTCATTTCCAGCATATGTGGAATATTCTAAAAAATTATCCAGAAAAGAACTCATTCTTCGACAAATACAAAGTCATCTCATAAAAACAATACGGATTCCGACAAAACCGCTCTACATCGGATGCCATAGATAAAAAACAAACTTCTATATGTATTTTTGTCGATCTCGCAAAAGCATTCGACACGGTGAATCACGAACAGCTTCTTCTGGCCCTCGAAAATGTTGGTTTTTGGGGAATCTCCTATAACCTAATGAAAAGTTACTCATATAACAGAACACAATGTGTTAATATAAATGGAACTCTAAGCGACTCCAGAAAAATTGGAATTGGCGTACCACACCCACTTCTCTAAAACGTGTTTCTCAACGACCTCTCTGAACAAGGAACTAAAGGAGAAATCATCAGCTTTGCTGAAGATACGGCAATTTTTTATGGGGACTCGAACTGGATTTCACTTAATAATACCATAGAAATGGATTTATCTGAAATCACAGATTTTTTCAACTGTAAATTACTCACAATAAACTATAAAAAAACATTCTTCATCCCCTTCACATCATACAGTAATAATCTACCTTCATATCAGGACATTGAAATCAATGATACCACTAATGCACAAACAAGTATAAACTCAGTACTGAAAATTAAATATCTAGGAATAATCATAGACTGTCACATGAAATGGAACGAACAGGCTCATAATGAAAAAACTCCGGTTTATGGTCTATAAATTCAAAAATCCAGCAAATTTTATCGACTTGAAATGTCTCAAGATACTATACCATGCTTCAGTGGAATCTCACCTGACATATGGACTTATCGCCTGGGCGTCTACGATAGCAACCATCTTCAGCAGAGTGGAAAAGATACAAAAAAGCGTATTGAAAAATATCTATGAAAAACCAAAAAGATATATTTCTAAAGCTTCCCTATAATACTAGATACAGAATAAATGCCGTTACCATACCCTGAGCAGGAAAGACAATTGGTCAGAAATGTTTTACCTACCTTGGCCTTAAACTATTCAATAAATTACCACCAGATATAAAAAAACCATTCATATAACTTATTCAAAAAGCGTATGACAAGTTGGCTACTGACTCCTACGATTACATATTTGATAGTTTACACACAAATAGGTCATGAAATACATTGATTAACTCATATTAGTAACGAACTAAGTTCCCATTTGTAACAATGTTTAATTTATTTATTTCATTCTAATGTACATATATATATTATTCCCTGTATCCACATGTATGTGTATATGCGTAAGTCTTTGTATGTTTAAATGTTGTACATTAAATAACATTCCATAATTTTCACTATTTTATAACTATAACATACATTTTATTCATACAAATTACTGTTCACATAATATATAGTATATGCGTGTATTTCCTTATACATACATTTTATTCATACAAATTTCTGTTCACATATATATGTATATGCGTGTATGTCCTTATGGTTAACATGTACATGAAATAACACTCCACAAATTTTACTAGTTTATATCTATATTATACATTTTTAATTATAACATTTACTTGAATGCATTATATTTATGAAAACTTGCACCAATCTCCAACTCGCGCAAAAATATATAGTTGAAAAAATCGGCCCACGCACAAGTTCTACTTTTGTGGGCTTTTATCCCATTTATTCGCCATTATTATTATTATTATTATAACTGCATCAGCGAAAACTCGGGGTCCAGAAAATGAGGTCAAACTCAGCAGGAAGTCAATAACAATGACAGGAAATTAATATCCATGATTAGAATCATTACAGAATTGTATTCTTGCATATTCATGAATTGTGTTTATTCATAAAGGCTTTGTCAGCGTAAACTTGGGGTCAATATGCTGATAATGAGGTGAAACTCAGCAGAAAGTCAATAACAATGACCGAAAATTAATATCCATTATTGGAATTATTGCATTCTTTCATATTCATAAAGTGTATTGCAAGGATGAAGCGGTCTGGCCACGTATGCCCGATAGCTGGAAGGAGGGGGAAAAACGTTCTGAATAACAAGTGAGTTGTTCAAATAGGCGTCAATTATTCATCAGCTCTTCGACTGAGTACATGTGCTCTAGTTACGCATCAACTCCTCTCCGAATACCAGTGTTTGAGTTATCAATCACAACGCTTCTTCAAGTATTTTTTCATGGAGTGTTAGTTTTGTCCATCAAAAAAGTAAGTCCCTTTTATTATTATTCTCCAGTGATTTTTTCTCCAGTAGGTTTTTTTCGAAGTGCAATTCATTAAAAAGTTTTTTGTTTAAATGGCTCTTCTTTCAAAACTGCGTGCAATCTACCATTTTTCGGTTTTTTTTCAAAAAATACCAGGTGTTCAATTTTTTTTAAACAAGTTTTCAATTCATTCAAAAGTTTATTGTTTCAATGCCACTTTTTTCTGCGTGCCATTCTCAGTATTTTTTCTTCTTCATCGAGCTTAGTGAGCTCACCATCAATCTACCTTATAAGATTTTCATACCATCTCCATCCAACTAGAGGATCAAGTGACATTCCTACCTGTGACAACTCAATATCAGCCCCATCTGGAGCAGCTCTCATCGGGGAAATATTGCATCATATTCAGAGGAGTAGTCGACACAGGGAAGTCATCACCAGCAATCTCGTTCGAAATCATTGAGAATTAAGGTAAATTATTTTTATTTCAACCTACAAACAAACCTTCCTTCTGTTTCAACTTACGAACAATCCTCTTCCCCCCATCACCCTTCATGTTTTTTACAAAGTGAAATTATAAAAGCCCTTTCTTTTCCAGATAATCGGCATTTTGTACGTTATCCTCGACAACACCACAGTCCTCCAGCAGCAATAGCAGCAAACCACCTCATCTCACATCAACTTAGTTCAGTAGGCCCCCATCAACCTACTTCAGCAGACCCCTCCATTAACACACTTCAGCAACCTCCCCCCTGCATCAGCCTACTTCAAGAATCCACCACCACCTCAACACACAGCAACATCACCACGTATCAGCTCAGCAACCTCATCTCGCATCAGCCCACTGCAGCAGACCATCCCCAAATCAGTCCACAACACTTGCACCTCCAGAACAGATTCAAATCGGTGAGTTATATGTTTTAAAAAATGGTTTCTCCTTCCAAAATTGATGTGACTTTGAAATTAATTGATAAATTACCAATTGAAACAGCTTCAATCAAATTAATAAACATCCAATTAGAAAATGCATGTTTGCAATGGAAAAAATCAAGTTCTCAGTTGGCAAAAAGAGAAAAATATATATTAAAATTGGTGAGCTGAAAAGAATGAAATGTTTGATCAATCTAAAAAATTCTGGTCGCATCGGTTTTGGGTTGAGGCGGCGAACCCAGCAACTGAAATAACTAAAATGAATCAACGTTAACGCGATTTTCGAAAAAAGGATTGGATCAGGATCAATAATAAATTTGGGGTATATTTTTAGTAGAGTCGTTCAAGCTCTTCAAGCAAAAAATTGAGTTTTTTTTAAACAGATGCTTATGGTGAAGGTTAATACCACCCTCTCTAGGGATTTCATTAAAAAATCAAATGGGGGTGAAGTAGTTGAGCGGGAATACTTTTCTACACCTAACGCGATCATTGACCCAGGGACGGACTTGACTGCTTGGTATTCTAAGCACGTTATGGAAATCATACTGAATAAAATGGACGAATTTTAGGAACCTCCTTATTCAGGGTAGGGATTGAGCAAAATCATTTCTGTGGAAGTCAACATAAATAAATATGAAATTGGACACGGTTCGTCCTTCATCAGACTGACAGATCAAATTTCACAGAGAAAAGCATGTCTAAATATACATCATACCCTCGTTATAAAACTGCATTGAAAGTTGAGGATAGGCCCGCCAATGTCTATGCATCGCATCGGCAAATTCGAAAAATCCAATAATAATCAGTGAACGTGTTCGCTTTGGTGATGAACCAAGTTAACCAGAAGGCATTATATGTAGTAGCTCCTGCACGCCTAACTTAAAAAAAGCAGGATCGTCACGTTAATTTGTTGATTGTAGAAGATAAATATTTCCCCAAACGGAATGATTGCGAAGCTACACCTAATAATGATGACGAAAATGACATAAAATATCACTATTGCTGGATGAAGAACATGTCTAGATTATTGTCAAGTCAATTGAATGAAGATAAGATAAGAAAGAGATTATTGTCAAGTCAATTGAATGAAGATAAGATAAGAAATTGTTCTGTGATCGATGTCTAAATTATTTTCATACTGAACAAAAATTAACTGAACCCAGCATCATATGCGAAAATATTAATGAATGTAAAATTTCTTTCCCGTTATACGAGTTTCGTAACCATGTGTACAAACAGAAATGTTCGTTTGTCATTTATGCAGATTTCGAATCTATTTTAGAAAAATGTAGTGACAGCATATCAGATAAAACTGGAAAATATCAGAAACATAAAGCATTCAGTACCGGCTACTACTTGAAATGTTCTCACGATGACGGTCTCTCTCGTTTCGAGAACTATATAGGTCCAGATTCTATGCAATGGTTTGCAGATCAAATGGCTGACTTTGCTGAATTTGTCGAATCCAACCATCTTTTTTTTTTATTTCGTCCATACGTTTTTTCACAATATGCATTTAAAATGTCAAGTATAAGCAAAACTGTTGTGAATTACCGAATAAGGTGTTCGAAATGTCCGCCTAATGCCTCTTGACAATGAAATATTCGATTCGAAAATTCTTCCCGAACATCATGTAACATATCTGCAGATATACCAGCACACACCCGTGTTATTCGTTGTTTCTCTTCTTCCAAAGAGTCGGATTGTAGTTATACTTTTGATTTGATATAACCCCACAGAAAGAAGTCATAAGGTGTGAGGTCTGGTGATCGTGCCGGCTATTAGATTGGTCCACGACGTCCAATCTATCTCATAGGTTGTCTCAGATACTCTCCAACTTGCCGTTGGAAGTGAGGAGGGGTCCCGTCTTGCTGGGAAGTAATTGTCTCTGGAATTCATTCTCATTTTCTTCTAGTATTTGGAGTATGAGCGAATATATTGTTTCTTGTAGCATCTCCAGGTATAATACCTGTTTGTTTATATGACTGTTTCATCAAGGTAACTGTCAGTCACTATATGTCTAAAATAGTGGATAGGATCATGTTCAGCAGTGGGTTCCAGTAAGTTTTCAACCTTTGTGAATTGAAAAACATGCATGGATTCAGAATCACTCTCCCAACTCATTTCTTGTAACACAGGACCTCCTTGAGGGATTATTTCTTCAGTCTCTGTATTTCCAACATCGTCTGCCTCCGAATTTTCAGCATCAGAAGTTAGATCAGGTACATACTCATCGTCACTCCCAGAATCAAACTCGCCATCCACGTGGTCCAAGAAATCGCCCTCAAGTATTTCTAACAACTCAGCATCTGTTAGTGGCCTTTTGTTGTCATACTTCCTCCGTTTAGATCATGAGGGTCCTGATAAATCACTATTTTCATTGGCCATGTTTGATCCGATATTACTTTTCAACGAAAAATCAATATTCGAAACCACGCAAGTAAATAACTCACCTATGACCTTAAGTTGATACCGCTACAACCCCACGTACCCACTGCTAATGCCTAACTAAAAATCATTCATGATAGCGCCGCTTTACATATCCCGCACTTGGGCGGGATCGACACCTAACGAAAGTGCGGTATCAGGCGCTGGAGCGGTATGGGCAGTGAAAGTGTTAAACATGACATTACATTGACAACTATTTATTGTTGCTCTGGAGAGTCTCAGGGTGTATATGAATGTAGACACACTTAATTCAAATTTATTCCCCCTCCCTATTTGGAATAAGTCTTTGACTCCTGATGCACTTCAGGAACTCAGACTTGGTGAATGAATCTGCGACCATAGACTGGGTGGTCACATACTGTACCGTCACTAGTCCATCTTCGATTTTCTCCTCCAGAAAATGGTGTCGTACATCTATATGTTTTATACGGGCCTGGTAACTTCCATTCCTGGCCAATTTTAGAGCTCCTTGATTGTCTTCATGAAGTAGCGTCGGTCTTGAATCCGAACGTAGTTCTTGACTTGAACCACGAAGCCCAATGCCTCTTGAATTGCAGATGACATAGCCATGTATTTAGCTTCCGTGGTGTTGAGGGCAATTGTTGACTGCTTCTTGGTGTTCCATGAAAATATACCCTGTAACTGAGCGTCTATCATCTGAATCATTGGCCCACTCAGCATCGCAGTATCCTACTATGTCTAAGTCACCAATTTTCCATCCATTGAATTCCATTGGTGATGGTCGGTACCTTTTAGGTAGCGTAATATACGCTTGACGGCTGCCCAATGTACTGGTCCTGGATTCTGATTGAAACGACTTACACAGCTTACCGCATAGCTTATGTCTGGTCTTGAAACTTGAGCGGCAAACAGCAAACAACCAACTGCTTTCTGGTAGAGAGTGTTTTCCATTTTCTGCATTTGTGCTGCAGTAGACGGGGTTTGTTCTTTTGTTAAATTTTCAAGTGCACACATTGGGGTGCCTACTGGATTAGCTTGGTACATGTTAAAAAAAAAACTCATAATCCTATTGATGTATCCAAATTTTTATGTTGGATCTGGATGTTACTTGAAATCCCAGTAGAGATTTTACTGAACCAATGTATTTCATTTTGAAATCGTTCTGCAACTGACACTTCAATTATTTTTTTGCCTCATTATCATTTGACAAAAGTATCATGTCATCGACATATATTGCAAGTATAAGTTTCAACTCATTTATGATTTTCTAATATACGTATATTTTTCAAGAATGAGTTTAACTTCTGATTCCAAACACGACTAGCCTGCTTCAGACCATACAACGATTTTTTTAATCGACATACTTTGGTTGTTTTGCCAAAGTATTTTAGAAGGACCATATATGTCTCCTTGTGAATCCTCTCGCAAAAATGATGTGACAGCATCAAGCTGGTCAATTTCGAGGTCGTATTCTGCAGCAAAAGCAAGCAAATACCTGATCGAGCTGTAGCGGACAACAGGGGAATATGTTTCCTGATAATCAATACCCTTTCTTTATGCATATACTTTTATTACAAGTCGATGTTTATACTGAGGTATATCTCTAATCTGTCCTTTGGTTTTGAGAACCCACTTGCAGTTTAACGGTCTTTTTTCAGGTGGTTAGTCCCAAGTAGCGTTCTGAATGAGAGCATTATATCTATTTTGCATTGCTTGAAACCACTTATCTGGCCGACTGAGAGCTTTCTATACTGTTGAAGGATCACCAACTGCTTCTACCATTGCAGAATATGTCACGTAATCTTTCATTGCTTCAGGTTCTCTTCTCACTCGCTGATTTCTTGGGACTGGAGGTGCATTTTCTTCTCGTAGTTCGATTTCGGGTAAGAAGTCTGAATCATTTTGATTAACATCTACATATCCATTTGATGATCTATTCTTTGGCTCACTGATGTCTATTTTATTTCTTTCTTCCAAATCTATTTTTTCGAAATCTTTTCTTGTTTGTGCAGTAGGTTCCTGTTCAAGAAAACAAAATAGATCTCTTTTTTTAACTGTTTCTTCTTTTTTCTTCTCCAATAGTGTAGACGCTTTTTTATTTTCTACGAACTGTACATATCGTGAGACATACACAATATTCTGCTGTGGATCATATAATTTGTATGTTTTAGAGCCCAAACTGTAACCAACAAGAATGGACGGAGTAGCTTTAGCATCTAACTTCTTTCTTTTTTTGGCTAGGAATATGAGCAAATGCCAAGCAGCTGAATATTCTCACATGCTTTACTGTAGGTTTCTTGTTGCTCCATTGTTCTTCTGGTGTTTTATTTATGGATCTACTTGGTAAACGATTCATAAAATAGACTGATGTATGAACAGCTCCGGCCCAAAATACATTTGGTAGTTCTGCATCAATCAGGAGACTCTGCTTTCCCATTCTGTTCGGGTGTATACGGGCACGAGTTATTTTTATACTGGGATGCCCCTGGAAGGAGACTTTGCTTTCCCATTCTGTTCGGGTGTTATTTTATACTGGGATGCCCCTGGAATATGAAGATAAGAACCGTGAAAAGATTATTATGAACTGTATTCGAGACTTACCTCTTCAATCGATATTATCTTCTATAGTATGCATTAATATCGTATTTTATCTATTATTCATGCCTATAGTGATTTCATCTCGAGAATTATCTTTCACATCTAATTTTCTTGAAGCTTATTGTTTCACAAGTTTAAAAAAGCTCTGAGGATGTTTACCATTCAGTTCAGATGTTACCAGCTATTCATTTAAATAAAAACACATAGTGAGATTCTATTAATCTCCATTTGTGTTTAAGTTTGGGTGAAATAGAGTACAAAACTGGCTCAAAACTACGCAGTGGCTTCTACGAACCACCACTGCTATAGGCTCAACGTAATTGGCGCAGTCACGGTAGGATAGTCGCCGTACAGAAAGATGGACTGTATATTCCTGATCAACCCACGGGGCCACCAATTCTTGGACTGAATATTCAAGAACCGTCTCACAACTTTTCTGGAGGACACAAAGAAAAAAGAAAACAGAAACAAGCAAACTACACTAAGGAACACCCTTCCTTTTATTCCTGGACTGGTTCAACACTGAGAACCAAGAAAACTATTCAACAACACAAGACGTACAAGGTGAGTCTCTCATTCATTTTCCTTTTTTCATTCCTTTATATGGTGTTATTAGTGAAATTATTCTCTCATATTTTATTTTATGATTCGTGATTTGAAAAATTTGGCAAAAATAAATAGTGAAACTAGGCAACAACTTAGCTCAATATTTCATCAGAAGAATCTGATTCTGATCTGGAAGGTTTTACTCAAAATTCATCTTCTTTAAGTTTAAATTCAGATAATATTGTCATGAAGCATAAGTTTAATAAATCCAAAATTTTAATGTTTCCTCTCCTAAAGGCCACAAGGGCATTTCAGTTCCTGTTCTGCACTCGTTTGTATCTCATAATTAAATCAATACCCTGTATAGAACAGTGCAGAGAGAAATAGCAGGAACTGAGGTGTTGAATTACATTAATTGAACTCGATCAGCAAATAATGCTGATCAGAGATTTTCGGAAGGAATGACCTGTGGAGAGGGGCATTGATTGTCGAGTTTTGCTAATAATTGAGAAGAATAGAACAAGTAGTTGATCGCGAGTTTTAATCGAGTAAACATCGAAAATAATCGGCGGATGACACTTCTTCCAATGGCACCAGAAATGGATATTATAATGTAAGTACTTTGTTTTTCCTATTGTTCATTCATTTTAATAAATCTATATTTTTATAAATGTGTCTCTTACCTAATTGACTTTACCTCTATTCTTGCAGCCGCACTGCAAGGGGAACAATTCAGGGTTGTCAAAGTTAAATGGGGTTCGAGTAGCCAATAATGATCATGGCTATTCTCGATATTAGAAAATGTGTTGTGGGCTTGGAAAAAGTCCCGACATAATTGGTGGAGGCGCCGGGCATGATCCAAAGACTGATTCTTCCTAATCAGTCTCCATTTTTCTTAAAAAACTGATATGATTTTCATATATTTCAATCTGCAATAATTTTAAACTGCCTTTTTTAGCATTACTCAAGTTTTACATATTGATGAGGGCAAGTTGATTAGGAGATACATTATGATTATTTATCTGGTTTTAATTTTTTGCACACATATAATGAATTGATGGTGAGCTCATGTGATGAATAATTGTTGGTTTTCTGTATTCTAACACAATGAGTATTTTATTGCGGTGGCATTCAATAATTTCTAGGGGAACAGTAGTCTGAAAAGATATATATAAATATTATTTTTTTTAAGCTTTCATTCCTCTCATTTCAATCAATAAGAATTGTTTCCCTGAGCCAACACATATTTGAGAATTCCATACTAGGTTCACTAACTTAATTTCTGCCGAGACCAGTTACGTTTGTTCACAAACATCTGGCTGCACATTTCTATAATCCCTCTTATTTCTGCTGAGACCAGTTCACGTTTGTTCACAAACATCTGGCTGCACACTACTTTACTATAATCCCTCTTATTTCTGCTGAGACCAGTTCACGTTTGTTCACAAACATCTGGCGTAGCACACTACTTTACTATAATCCTCTTATTTCTGCTGAGACCAGTTCACGTTTGTTCACAAACATCTGGCGTAGCACACTACTTTACTATAATCCCTCTTATTTCTGCTGAGACCAGTTCACGTTTGTTCACAAACATCTGGCGTAGCACACTACTTTACTATAATCCCTGTTATTTCTGCTGAGACCAGTTCACGTTTGTTCACAAACATCTGGCATTGCACAATATCTTACTATAATTTATGCCGAGACCAGTTCACGTTTTCTTACAAACATCTGGCATGGCAACTACTTTTAACATAACTCTTCTATACATTCTATACTCCCTTAATTTACCTCAATTCTGACAAAGGCTGATTATCGTTCGGTTTGTTATATATTGTAAAATAAATTCTTTATATCTTGGTACAAATGAATAAGAAAAAAAAAGTAAAAAGCCAAGCAAACGCCAAAGATCCCTCAACAGAACCAAAGTAAGACTCGCACTGGACGATCTGAACCACAGTGAAATTGCAGAAGTTATATTACCACCATTATCGCCACCCATTAACACAATTCAAGATTATGCAAAAGATTTCGAAAATTTGGAAAATAGCATTTCACTGAATACCTTGCTCAATGAGCAGATCGAAGATCTTGAAAAATACCTTTTTTCATGTGACCACTTATTTTTAGATAATACTAATAATCATACTACTTTGATCAAAAATACTCCCGCCCCTAATAGCCCCGAGCAATTTCTCTCTGAAAAAATTAAACTAAAATTCAAAAGATTATTTGGGGACGATTACTAACAGAAAATAGCTACGGTTATGTTTATTCTGTTTTTTGCCATTTTTTTTAACATTATTAAGAAATACTTGAAATACAGAAATATTTCGTTCAATATTACCCTGAAAACGTGGGGAAATTTATATTAAATATAAAACAAAAATTTTTACATATCTTTAAAAAAAAAAAAATATTTTTACAAATTTTGGTGAACATCAGTCTAATGAAACCAAAAATTATGTTATATACACGGGAAAAAATATATTCACAGATGAGGTATGAGCAGTGAAAAAAAAAACAATATTTTACAAGGTCACTTAAACTAAAACTGAATACAAAAAAACGACGATACTTCTAAGGAAGGTCAGACCTCGTGCACAGGAGCATTTCAACCCGAATTCAGCAGCACAAACAACATCTCTTCTGGTGATCCATTTGCGCCATCTAAGAGAATGCCTAGATCTCCACAAAAACCATAATTCACAAGACCCAACTCAATATCGGGTGTAACAAGGGTATACCTAATATAAAAACATATTCGTTCAGAAATTGTTTAATGATTATTTGAAAATAATAATTGTTAAAATGGGTTGCAAGGGACCAAATAAATCTCAAGGAGAGAAACGAAAATTATTAAAAAGAGCCAGAGAGTGTAATTGTAGCTCTGTTCGGGAGAAACAAGATAGTATTTATTTGAATTACGGCCATTTTGACACCCCTAAAATTCCCGAACATTAGAAGCAAATTGGAGAGACAATAGAAAACCAGAATTGTCATAATACATATATTTCAATTTAAGTAAGTTAAATTTATATAAAAATTTATTCCAATTATTGGCAAATTTTTGTTAGTTACAATTATTTTTTTCAATAGGTAGATTAGGTGAAGTTTGAATGGGAGAAACAAATATGAAATTCCATGAAATCGTCCAATAAAATGTTGCTAATAATTAAAACAAAAAACAAAAAATAGAAAAGAAAAAGAAATGGATAAAAAATCTAGTAAATATAAAATTTTATTTAAATATTACCCATAGAATAATTATTTAGGTAGAAATTTGATGTAGTGATAGTGAAAAAATTAAGATATTTTAGATGTTGCTGAAATCATCTTCTAACTGAATTTAAAAAATAAATAATTATGTTTCACAGCGTTGAATGTCGATCAGAAATATATTACCTGAGAAGTAAAAAGGTAAAATTCGTACAGTCAGTGAAGAATAGCCTGAAAGTGAAATTCAACACAAACAACAAAAATGTACTATATTCTAATTCACTTCAGATTACGAGAAGATTTCCAAGAAAAACATGTTAGTATAGTAATGAACCAGAGTCAATAACTGCATAATTTTTGCTGACAAGTACAAAGTGAGAACAAACATAGATCAGTTTTTGTGATTCACACATATGACATTGATATTCCTGAAGATTTATAAAGACGAGAATTCTCAAACGCCAAAACCAATATAAATCACATAAAGAATGTTTCGAATAAAAATATTCTAGTTTGACTTGAAAATAGCAAAATAAAACTATGATTCTCCCAGCTGAAAACATGAAATGAAACCTCCATTTTTGAAAAAATTAAAACTACAAATCATTACCGGATTTTTTTTCCATTGATAGACATGTTTCTAATGTGATGGTAGTTGAAAATTGTTGGATTTATTGTGTTGAGTTTAGGAATATTTTTCACAAATTTGAATACGTCTGAACACACTGCCTATCCAACAGTGTGGAGTTGCTGCCTAGCCAACAGCACTTAAAAGACTTTTGGGACAATGTTTCTTGTGTGGATTAGCCAATCACCCATATTCTGCTGCCTAGCCAACAGCCACCAAATTAATTTGAACTAAAAAAAATTCTGGAAGACGTTTTTCAGCACAATCAGTCCAAACATGTTTATAATCCCACTTATTGCAGTTCTATCCAATCCGACAAACTCGAGATAAAAATAATGTCTGAAGAAGTTGGTTTCTAAATTGAGCGACATGTTTTGAAAAACACCTGCGCCAGTCAGATGAAAAGGTACGAATACAGTATAAATGAATGAAAAAGTGCAACAGTTCTTTGAGGTAGTAGGTATACCTAATTTTTCAATTTCAACTTTTTGCAAAATTACTTGCATTCAGATTTCACTAGGTTATTTGGATCAGTGTTATAATAGGCCTTAACTTTAACATTTGGACGAATCACTCTGTGAATGAAGAGCAAATTTTGCTGTTGGAATTGAATTAACTAAATGAAAATACCAGTGATGTCGAGAAGAGAAAAATATATATGAAAATATTGAAGAAAGATATAATAAAAAATGGAAGTATGAAATGATATAATAAATGAAAGTATGAAATGATATAATAATAAAAGTATAAAATGATGAATATTAAAAGAAATCCAATATGTTGAAACTGTATTGAGTGCAATCGAAAGCACACACGTTTCAATATTTCGTGTTATAATTGGTTCATTTATCACATGTTTACTTATCATATAATTCAATGCCTGTCGAGGTTATAGCCAGGGGAGTAGTTGTTTTGAGGGTAATTTGATGAAGTTCATAACCATTGACACGTACTGAATATTGGAAAGACATTTCATAGATATATGAAGAAATAATTAATGAATAAAGATTTATTCAAGGTATCGAAAATGATTACCGATTACCACAATCATAAGGGAGGTATGGAGGAATATCTCAAAGAGATTGAATACCTGCCTGTGCATTTTGTGGAAGGAAATAACATGGGGTGAACGTGGAAGAAGATCCTATGGTAATATAGGGTTGAACGTTAGCCTGTGATAAGAAGTGCAGTTGGTTTTGCTGCAGATTTTGAAGAAAATAAGTTATGTGAAGTATTGCATAGAATTATGAACTGAAGGTAGTTGAAAAACAACTATTGCACATCAATTTAAAAAAAAAACAGAAAATTATATATGAGTCACAATTATATTAGTACCAAATACTGTATCTTGAGTTAACACGATTATTAAAAAACAAACTTGGAGGGAGTAAACGGCAAGCGTAAACTAGGGATTGGTAATCTAGCAAATGTTGAAAAAGTATATGTATACCAGGAATGAGGTGATTAGAAGACATGAACGGAAATCGAATTTCCTTATTAAAATCAATAATTCACGAAATGAGCGATTTAGTCGAATTTGACGTTTGAAACTGTAGGATTGTTGAAACGAGATCATAAATTGAACTCAATGTAATATTGTTAATATACAATAATATTTAATATAATATAATATAAAGTTAGAAAAAAAAATGCTTGTTATATATAATACATTTACAGAAAAGTTTCAATATGAAAAGCCAACTAAAATGGTTTAAAATAATGTAATATTTCAACCCCATTCTTTTTCTGATGTTTTACAATTTTGATTTGCGATTCTCATTTACTTAAGGTAATCAATCAGAGCCAATAGCAAAAGAGAAAAATTGATTCATGATGATTCAGCAATATAACATTAAATAATAAATAATGAATGAAATTTATTCAGCAGCATCATACAGATTGGTTACAGAATGATAATGTTTACATAAAATCTGAATGAATTGAAATTACCACAGAAGGGGAAATCTCCTTGAGCGTGGTTCAATAAGAGTGTTACAAAATATATCTTAAAATAAAATCTTATATATATTTTAGTCATATGTCATGCCATATATACATATAGACATGCATACATACATATATATTTACAGATCACATTAGAGTTACTAATAATAAGAGAAATAGGAATAGATACAGTAATATATAAAAATAAAAAATAATAAATATAATTAAAAACGCTTTGGAAGGCCTTTTGTTTATGAATAAACATTAGGCAATGATAAAAAAAAAAAAAAAAACAAAAACAATATAATCTTATTTTTAGAAATGTGTTTCCAGATTTCTTAGAATATGTATTTTTTACCTCAGTGGCAAATATTGAATTCATATTGAAGATATCAAACTTAGCCGACTTGAAATTTTTAAGATGATAGTGGCATTTGGTTTGTTTTTTTTTTACGAACATCAAATGGTTTCTGAATAATTTTTTTAACATTGTATTTCTGAAATTTTGGTATTATTAAAAGCTTTCTTGAATTGGAGAAAACACAGGAACTGTGGAAAAAATAAAAATATTGAATTAGATAGAGAATCTTAATATGATACAAATCAAATAAACACCCCAATCCCTAATGAAAGAAAAACAAAAACACCAAAAAATTATACGCTAGAAATTAATGAACCTCTATCAGCCCTCTTACCGGGAACAAAAATTGACTGTACCTTACATATTTTAGAGGAAACAGATGATGAATAGAAAATAGTTCAAACTGAATAAATCGATAAAATATAGTTGAAAAGTCCTCAAATATAAAGTTATGTGGAATGATATATATTAAAGTAATAAATAGTTAACAAACCCAATGAGCCCTATAGAAAGAAATCATAATGCTTCTAGAAAAGTAAATGATATAAATAAAGAAAAGTAAATGATATAAATAAACAAATGAAAAGCCGGCCGACAAGCGTTACTACTTTTCTCAGCAATTTTTTCTAAATTGTTGGGATATTCAAGCTGATATTATCGTAAAAATATTAGATGAATGTTCTTACAAAACATAATCAAAAGAGAAAACAAAAGAAAAGTAGATTAATAGAATCTCACAAATTCACATTGATAAAGCCATGATACCGTAATACCTCAGATGGCGATCATGTAATTCAACACCTGTCGAAGTATTAGCTAGGGGAATAGTTGTTGCGATTGATCCATTATAACAGAGGTAAATAAAAAAAAGGGCTTTGCACACTGATTAGTTGTGATAATAATGTGAGAAAATAATGTGAATAACATGGATCCATGATAATAAATAAAAATAAAAAAGTTTACAAGAAACAAAAAGGGCATAAGCATTCTACAGAATAATGAATGAAAGAATTAATATACATATAAATACGTATGTAAAATTTGAGGTACACATAACTATTGTCAAGTCAAGACTAGTAAATGAGGGGTATCAAGAATTTTATAATAGGGAAAATCACACTTTAAAAAGGCCGATGGTCAATGTCTTTGCAATTAGCAAGCGTATAAATATAGTAATTACATAAAAGGGGGGTGTCAATGAATGTATCAATACTAATTTACCCATTTCTGTATAATGTAGTTAATGTAAAATGAATATTATATGAAGAGTAGGCATAGTTAAATATAAGAGTATATGTTAAATCGAATTATAATTATAACATTGTATATCATACAATTCATTTTGGGTTTTTTATATGATAGGAACGTTAGTTAGGTTATATGTCACATTATAGTGAAAAACTGTAATAAAAAGGACTTACTGCCGTTTTTTTTTGTTGCATGATTCGAGACAAAAAACCACACAACACGAACATGAGGCACTGGTACAGGAATGCAGTAAATCTCCCTTGGATGACGCTCCCAGCCAAAATCCATGTTGCAGAAGTGAACCTGACCAGGACACCCCATTCAGTTCTTGATGTAACAAGCTACTGGACGAGAAATAGGAGGCTTTCACAACCTATGGAATGAAAAATTATATAAGCAGCAGCCCATACCAAAATTGGTGACAACGGCAATTTTTACCAATTCATAAGTACCTATCCTTCGGAAATAAAGTACACCTACCTCAGTCATACCATTTGCCAACGCATTATAATCTAAAAACCCCCCAAGGAAGGAAAAGGAAAAACCCCTTTTTCCAAAATCAACGTATTAATTCCAATCAATGCAAGGAGGTACATCACAAATACACAAACGACGAACTTCCAGTATCCAGCCAGCCATCTTGACAGTTGTCAAGGTCAAATGAATCGTCATAAATCCACAATCGATGAAAAATCGAAAACGTTCATCGCGCCCTCTTCCATAGGATAGCCAAACTGAACGGTGCAGAAACCTGTAACACCCTGGTTCCAGGTCGTCGCTACGAGCAACAGCGAGGCGCCCAAAACAGAGGCGTAACAGCAGGGAGATTCCAAGAACTTTTTACGTGACAGTGCCGGACTGAGACAATTCAAGTGTTGTATAGAACAGAACATAAAAAGTGCTAGTGTGGTTGAGAACATTATAGAGACTCGAATAGACAATACTCCCAATGAGAAAAATACAAACTATAAAGTACTTTATTCAGATTCCTTTAATTTAAGTATAATACTGTATATCCCATATTGACCATTTATTTTATTTTTTTGGGTATAATCGTTTTTATTTGACTTTTGTTTTATTTTTTTTTGCTATTTCCTAACATTGTTAATTTTTTATTCCAACAACGTAACATTGTTGTGATTAGTTATTTTAATCTTCGATTTTATTTTATTACACATAAGGTGTAATTCAGGTCAATGGAGACCTATTCAAATTACTTTAAATATATATATTTTTTTTTGTATTATTTTTATGATTTCTTGTATAGATTCAAGCTGGAGCCCAGCTTTCACGGGCCGGGGGGAAGTGTCATGAAGCATAAGTTTAATAAATCCAAAATTTAAATGTTTCCTCTCCTAAAGGCCACAAGGGCATTTCAGTTCCTGTTCTGCACTCGTTTGTATCTCATAATTAAATCAATACCCTGTATAGAACAGTGCAAGAGAAATAGCAGGAACTGAGGTGTTGAATTACATTAATTGAACTCGATCAGCAAATAATGCTGATCAGAGATTTTCGGAAGGAATGACCTGTGGAGAGGGGCATTGATTGTCGAGTTTTGCTAATAATTGAGAAGAATAGAACAAGTAGTTGATCGCGAGTTTTAATCGAGTAAACATCGAAAATAATCGGCGGATGACACTTCTTCCAATGGCACCAGAAATGGATATTATAATGTAAGTACTTTGTTTTTCCTATTGTTCATTCATTTTAATAAATCTATATTTTTATAAATGTGTCTCTTACCTAATTGACTTTACCTCTATTCTTGCAGCCGCACTGCAAGGGGAACAATTCAGGGTTGTCAAAGTTAAATGGGGTTCGAGTAGCCAATAATGATCATGGCTATTCTCGATATTAGAAAATGTGTTGTGGGCTTGGAAAAAGTCTCGACAATATTTCAACCACAGCTACAATGCCAGAGACAAATTATCAACAGTTGAGACTTTTCTTAGATATTATTCCACATTCCAATGGAGATCCATGTGAACTCAACAATTGTATTGCCGTGATGAAATTTTTGAACAATACAATAATGAACCTCAGTTAATACAAAATTCATTTTTAGGGCAATTTTGAATAAATTGAAAGGTAAAGCACTCACTTTGATATCTAGTCGTATAGAATTAAATACATGGGGACAAATGAAAGATCATTTGAAAATATCATTCTCTGATCAAAGATCTATCCCCTGTCTTCTCCAAGAGCTACACAGTTCAAGACCTCAACCAAAAGAAAATTCCTATTATTTTTGCGTTCGTTGTCAATATACTAGAAGTTTGTTTGTTTCCTCAATAAATAATGATTCTACAAGGACACGTGAGGAAAAACTTGCAAAAATTCATAACATTTAAAAACTTATTTTGGTATTATTTTTCAAATATCTCCCACCAATAACAACTGTTCGCCTCAAACAAGTGTTCGCCTCAAAGAACCAAAATGTTTGGAAGAAGCTATGAAGAATGTTATAGAAGAAGAAAATTTTGCAGCCTTGGTCAACGATGGAAAAAGAAATGTTCCACAGCAGTTACCAACACCAAATTTCAAAGCACCTATACCAACACCAAGTATTCACAACCAACCAACATGTACTACAGGAATCCGAAACCTCAACAATTTTTTAGCAAACCAAATAATTTGCAAACACCACAATATTTTCGGAACCAAAATCCACAATCATTTTTTAACCAGCAATCGAACAATGTCCCTTGTCAACCCATTCAAGTGAAACCTAGACATGTATCACAGAAGTTTTTCTCAAATCAACAAGTTTTTGGAAAATCATCCAACACGAATGTTTGGAAACCGACAAATCAACTCCAGCGTTCAAACCAACACCAATGTCTACAATTACAAGGCGAATACCTCTTCAAAGAAATATATTCATACCGCAGTCTAGACCGACATTTCATTCAGAGGAACTACACCATGTGACAGAACCACATTCATCTAATTATGAACAATTATACATGATGGAAGGAACCATAAATGAAGAAAACTGGGAAATTCCAGTGGATATTCAACAAGGACCAATAGAAAATGAACAAAGAAACGAAGAACAAATTCAAGATGAATATCTTGAACCATGTTACGAAAACCAAGAGGAAAATTTTACATTACCAGCCTCTGGAACGGAAACTACTCAGGAGTTAATCATATGGACCAAAGAAAACTACCCTTCATAACAATATCAGGATTTTATAAACCACTACACAAACATTATTTTCCGGAACATATAATTACAAAGCCAAATATCCTCAAACCTCATGTGGACAACAAACAGCAGAATATGAAAAAATATTCCAGCCGTTGCTGAATTCCAAATACATAAAAAAATTTTTTTGAAGAACTCATCAGCTTCAGAGACCTCAAAAATATGGGATTCAATTAGAATCTTCAAGAAGGACATTCAGTTAGGAACGATACTATTATACCAGTACAACAATGTTCCCCTTCTGAATATTAAAGTTATAATATAACTTTGAATGAGAATGAAATATTTAGGACAAAACTTCCAACAAATGCAACAATAGTTGGAACCTATTATATTCTTTACAAAGAAATACATTCACACTGTTTTATACCTGAAAGTATCGCAACAGTAGAAAATGGGCAAGCTATCGTCGAAATTAATAATGTGAGCATCCAAGATACTTATACCAATCTCACTACCCGGAAGTCTTCTCAATTACTGATTTTGAAATTTATCAAACGGAAATAAATAACTTTCAACCTTATCCTTTGGGAGTCTTCCCAATTACTGATTTTGAAATTTATAAATGAAACAGGAGACATAGATGAAACAATCCAAAAATTTATGGATGATACTGAGAACTATGTCACTACAGTTCATCCAGCAGATGAAATGCCTATACTTACATTTCCATATATTGATAAACCGTTGAATAACTATAAACATCGGATGATAATAAAAATAACAGAATCATCTCCGGTAGCATTATGTATCAGAGATAATTTTTTTGAAAATCATATATTATATAATATAAAAACAAAAAAAAAATAAAAAATAAAAAAAAAAAAACATGAAATTAATTTTTTGAAAACAATTCAAGATGAAATAATAAGAATAAATTCAAAATTGATTAAAGTTACTGATGTGACATCAGAAAATGAGAAACAAGACAAAATGAATTATCATCATGTATATAAAACAGGTCATAGAGGTATCACAACAACAATTGATTCTATAAAAATAAACTATTATGGGCCCAATATCGATAAAGATATATCAAATTATATTAATAATTGCAATATCTGTCAAAGATCCAAATATGAAAGGCAACCAAATGAATTTAAATATCAACCAATTCCAATAGGTTCGAGACCTTTTGAAAGAATCCATATTGACACCCTATCAATGAAAAATTTCTTACTGTTATAGATACATTTTCTAAATTTGCTCAAGCTTATCCAATTATGGGAGCTAATGCTATAAATGTACTTACTTGATGCTATTTAAATTTTCATTTCACACTATTGTGTACCGCACACTATCGTTTGTGATGGAGGATCAGAATTTTATAATGAAAATTTCCTAGACTTCTGCAAGCTCCATAAAATAAATACGCATTTTTACTACACCAAAAAATCCAAATTCGAACAGATATATCGGAAGATTCCATTCGACATTCTTAGAACAACAACTGACTATGCCCCTTTTGGAATAATCACTGGTCATTTCAGTTCATAAGATCCTTTTGGCATTACAGAAAAAGATGTACTATCAAAATATCTTCATGATCATAAAGAAAATTTAAAATCGACTTATAAAAAATTAATGAAAATTTAAATAAAAAGATAATGAATCCTAATCGAAAGGAACCTCTAACAATTTCCAAAGACGATCAAATATATCACAAAGAACGAACGAGGGACAAATTAGCACCAAAGTTTACTAAAATTGATCCCATTGCTCAAACCAAAAATAAAGTGAAAACGCAAACTTCAAAATTTAATCGCACTTTATTTCAAATTAAATCAAATATACTCACAATTTTAAATTTGATAAATGAATTTGAAGAAGAAATCAATGAAATTAATGTTTTGCATCTAATGCTAGACTCACTTATGAATTCACAAAGTCAATTGAACCAAATTATTAATGCAATTACTTTTGCTAATTTTAATAGAATTCATCCAACCTTTCTCTCATTACAAAATCTCAATTCTATTATTGATAAAATGAATATTTCATATCCCTCGATTCAAATAAGTAATTTCATCAAAAATCAACACAGCTATTATATGTTTTTGGGTATTCAATTGATAGTCACGGAAGAGAGAATGATCTTTCTTATACATTTTCCAGTATTGATGCCTATATTATTCCAAACATATTTCCTTTATCCCATTCCTCTCCAAAATAAGATAATACCACCTCAGAAACCATACCTTATCCTTAATGAGAGGAATGAACTTTACCAATATCAAGAGGATCCATGTGCAGACATTGAATATGTCCATTTCTGCAAGAATAATCTTCAAACAGAAGAAGATTGTGTTGTCATGATCCTGCTTAAGAATGAAGCTGCCAACTGTACCACGTTAACAATTCACGTAAAACATTCACATGGTCAATCAAGTTACACCAGAGAATATTATTTTCACACCTTTCAACATCATTATAACTGAAAGTTGTTCTGTTGAAAAACATCATGAAATCCAGCCTGGTAGTTACCTTATTACTATCCCAGAAAACTTTTTTTTCTTTATTGGCGGAGACCCATGGAAATGATGAGCTTGTTCCAATGAAAGTTATTCAACTTCTATCAATGAACATTTCCACACTTTCATCAGGACCCATCCAAGTTAAGCTGACCAAAATGGACCCATAATGAAGTCATTTTACTAATGGAACCAGTACCCACACCAACATTACCTGTATGGATTATTACCGTTATTTGCCTTATGGTATGCATTGTTATTTATTTCGGAGTAACCTGCTACCATAAAACATGTTATCCTTATAACCTGGTTACCTACCTGCGAGCAAGAATCACATCCCAACCAGCTGACTTCGAGATGGATAGGCAGCCTGGACAACCAAGCCAACCCTAGGCTTCCATTTTAGACGGGGGGATTTATGTTTTATACCAGGACGCCCCTGGACTATGAAGATAAGAAACGGGAATAGCTGATTATGAACTTTATTCGAGACTCATCTCTTCATTCGAATATTATCTTTAAGAGTATGCATTAGTATCGTATTTTATCTATTATTCATGCTTATAGTGATTTCATTTCGAAATTATCTTTCACCTCTTATTTTCTTAGATCTTATTGTTTCGCAAGTTTTTGAAAGCTCTGAGAATATTAACCATTCAGTTCAGTTGTTACCAGCTATTTATTCATTTAAATAAAAACACATAGTGAGATTCGATTAATCTATATTTGTGTGAAAGTCTGGGTGAAATAGAGTACAAAACTGGCTCAAAACCACGCAGCAGCTTCTACGAACGTAATTCACGTGAGCTGATGTTTTATACTAGTATCCTTGAATAAATTCTCCAGTTCTGTATTACAGAACTCACCACCATTATATGTTCGAATACACTTTACTTTATGTCCAGTCTGGTTTTCAACTAAACTCAAATATGTTCTGAAGTATTCGAACACTTGATTTTTATTTTTCAAAAAATATACCCTTGTATGATGGGTAAAGTCATCTGAAAATGTCAGTATATATTTTGAACCAGATAATGAGTGTGCCTGCAATGGACCACATAAATCTGTATGTACTAGCTCCAGTACTACCGATACTGGCTTCAAATGGCAAACGGCGACTTTTTCCCATTATGCAAACTTCACATGTAAGATCTGATGAGAAATTGTTCGGAAAGTCATGCCATAAACAAGCCCATTTTCAACTTATTCAGACTGCTCGAATAAACATGTGCCAACCGTCGATGTCACAACTCACATTCTTTCTCTGACGAAACACTTATCATTGCAAAACCACATGTATCAATAGGGGAAAGGTTTAATTCATGTGTGGCAGATGCCATTATTTCTTTTGAAGAATTGTATACTTTAGCCCTGTTACACGGTTCTTTTCTGAATTGATAAACTCCAATTTTTTTTATTTATGAGACGATCTGAATTGATTCACCGTTGCTTTCGTGAAAAAAAAGTAACAAATTAATTTATAATGATCACTCTCGACCTGTGATTGAAATAATGCGGGTGAAAAGGATGAGAATGACCACTAGGACTAGCTTAGCAGTTTGTAGGGTGTGGGTATGGAAAAAAAATCCACCTTAGCGGTGTGTTTCATGAAATTTCTGAATAATTCATTGACAAACAAAACAACAAACAAAAGTGAGAATTTCAATGAATGCAGCAGTTCTATGACTGGGAAGGTTAGGAATGCAATAATGCCTGTGTGATCACACTTGAATGAACAGGAAAAATAATCTGCTGTCTAGGTATACAGTATACACTTGTGCACATATGTTTTCTTGAACTAACAAATACAAAATAAATGTCCCGACAAGTATAAATTCGAAAAGGTCCTCATGTGAAAGCACTAACCCCAAACCGTCATATTTTTCTACAATATGCAATGAGTACACAGCCCAAAACTAGTTATTTAAAATTACATGCATTTGTAAGGGTAGCAAAAAGTAGGTTGTCTACTGTTAAAATGTTTATTATGAGTTTGGTGGTGCCATAAAGCGAGCAAGCATCTACAAACTACCATCAATGACTTGTTCATGTTTATACGAGCTAAAGCAAGCGGGATTGCTCACGTGATAAAGCAAGCAGGGTTGCTTACGTGCTAAAGCAAGCAGGGTTGCAGCGATCAGGATACAAGCTAAAAAGTGGTGACTCACCCCTGGACTGACTTGTACTTATCTTAGGTACCATCAATGCATAGGGTACCATCAAATGTCCAAGCTGGAAACTGCGTGTTCAACTGTTTCACTGCACTTGTTGAACGAGATGAACGGCACAAGAAAATGGTGGCTCCTCCGCGAGAATGAAGACTGGAAAGTCCAAATCCGACCTCCTCTCGAAAACTCCACAAGCAAATCTTCTATTCTTGTTTATACTGGATCAACTCCACTTTGTAACCCGAATCAAATCGGAAAACGACCAATACATCTTTTTTATCGCCAAAATTGTTGAAGAGACCTTTGTTCACACGCCTATCGTCTAGCAAAAAGCCTCGTTCTTTCTCCTCTCTCCTCAATGGTGACATCTGCACTTCCGCTATCCCATCCTGTTCCTATAACGCCAAAATATAACCGAAATTTCCTTCAAATCCCATAATGTGCTACACCAGTGTTGGTAACGGTTGATCGTTACGTAATATCGTTACGTAATATCGCCACATCATCATTCTCGCTCCTGATATTAAATATTCCCGCCCGGAAGTTGAATTTGACTAGGATAGTCGCCGAACGTCTCCGACCTCGTTCCGACAATCGGCGTTCATTGGAAAATTGACAAGAATGACATTACAGTTCTATTCACTGTCGATGGACAACTAAATCGCTAAATAAACAACTAAACATTCCGTAAGTATTTCGTACCAGGTAACATTCATTGTTATTGTTTTTGTAACGTAACTCTATTCCATTATCTTTGTTTCAGATATTGCTGAGATCCCTACCATGATCAGAAATCGAATGGACACACACACTCTCCAAAGTGCATATGAAA
The DNA here is from genome assembly GCA_018342105.1 of Gonioctena quinquepunctata. Taxonomy (NCBI): domain Eukaryota; kingdom Metazoa; phylum Arthropoda; class Insecta; order Coleoptera; family Chrysomelidae; genus Gonioctena; species Gonioctena quinquepunctata. The sequence continues at coordinate 46,058 of JAFIRS010004636.1, forward strand.
ACAATAACCACTAAGATTGCGATCGCCCGTATTTTACTAATGCATATCCAGGGAGCTCTACGGCTCGTTCCTGCGACGAAATTCACTTATTTCTTTGATGTTATTGAGTTACTCGCGAGTGTTCCGTATTCCTACTTATTTTGCATTTAAGTGAATTCTAGGTGCTCCGTTACTGTCATTTTTGTGTATTGTGCATTCATTCTGACTACGAATTGTGAGCTTAATTTCAGTACTATTTATATGTATTGTTTAAATATAATGAAGCACAACTTGTTTTCTTTAAGATTTTATTAGGATATGGTACCCTATTTTCATTTGTTTTCCTGAATAGGCAACCAACATTCCACCGTACTTGCTTCCTGGTTGCATATACTATTGAAAGAATAGATAATGTATAATTATGGAGACAAAACAATTATTGGTTGTCTATTTTCAGGGTAGTCAGATGGCAATCAAAACGTTCTGTTGCATGGCCAGAATTAGGCACGTAACACACCATCAGACTTAAAAACCCCAGTGTGGCCTTTACTGACAATCTGGCTTACAGATAACAAATTGACTCTCAACTGTGGAACAAAATAAACATCGTTTATAGCCACATCTGAGCTTTCCCTTTCAACTGATAGGGAAAGCCTTATATGATATCTGTACTCATTTCTTCATTATTGGCAGTAGTAATTGTTAATTTCGATGATTTTCTCTCATCCCGAAGTATTTCACTACATGCTGTCATATGTGCAGAACATCCGAAGTCCAAATACCAAGCACTATTTTTTTCATGTACTGAAAATGCTGAAAATAATGCAGAGTTGTTCCCACTTCTGTTCTGATTTTATTGTCTTTTTTCATTGCACTGACAAAATGTCCGTAGTGGTAACAGTTATAACAACGTACGCCTCTTGACATATTGCGATAACTCTCGGAAGACATTTTGTCCTTGCCTTTTAACTAAGAACCACTCGCTCCATACATCGCTACTGATTTTTTATCAGAACCGGTGACCACTGAAATGTCCTGGAGTAATTTAGTTTTTATAGAGTCTGCAGTTACTTTAACGCCCGAACTGTCAATACCCATTATCATAGGCTTGTAGCTTTCAGGAAGTTCAGCAAACAATATAGTTCCTATCCACTCATCACTCACTGTTAAGCCTATAGCTGACAACTTGTGTGCGGTTGTGATAAGCAAGCAACTGGTATGAAATTTTTAGAGCCCCTCGCTCGTCTGGAAATTTGATCAATATCATGAACACAACAAATGAACTGCGGGCTTACTGATGGGACTGGTAGCCTGGGCCCATAACCTGATGTTGAAATTGACGATAAAAAGATGCATTCGGTACAGGAAACACTGATTCGTCTTATAAACTTAAATATTTATTCGGATAACTACATTAGCTAAGGTGACAAACATGACATTACATTGTCAACTATCTATTGTTGCTCTGGAGAGTCTCAGGGTGTATATGAATGTAGACACACTTAATTCAAATTTATTCCAACAGTATAGAGGGTGAACGGGGCATCCTGCAGGAAGTGCTCACTTTAGCCCACACAACGGCTAAAGACTCTATCTCATTTGTGTGGTAGCGGCGTTCATTTTATTCAGCTTAGCGCTCGCATAGCTGATTATCGTTCGCTCACCATCATCTTTCTTTTGAAAAAGAACCGCCCCTATCCTACATGACTGAAATCAGCCATGAGCTTCTGAAAAGCTGCAGAACCATTTCTTAAACCGAATGAAAGAACCCGAAACTCATACATTGTTCCGTCAGGAGCGCCGAATGCCATGTATTTCCATGAGTTACGTTTCTATTGTGCCTGTCAGAATCCATTTCTAAGATCCAATGTCGTGAATTTTTTGGCCCGTCTCATCTCCATCGCCGTTTCTTGTATCGGCGGAGGGTTAGGGACCTCGGGCACAATAATCTTGTTGATTTCACGATAATCAACGCAAAATCGAAGACAGTTGTCCTTCTTGGGTACCAGCACCACCGGACTGCAATATTCCGAGGTGCTGGGTACCACTACGCCCGCTTCCAAGAGTTTTTCCATCCCTTCGTGCACGATCTTTTTTCTGTCTTCTGACATCATCCCGTATCTAAACTGACCGAACGGTCTCTCTTCGTAAACCTTAATTTGATGAAGAGAGGCCTCCAGAATTGGCTGCCTGATTGTCTCAGAAAAGACATCAGGAAACTTTGAAATTACTTCTAACACCGCCTCTTTAGAATCACCACTGAATTGGCTCTCCTCAAACTCGGGCAACTCAAAATGTCATTGGCCGTGCTGACTGCATCCCAGTATACAAGCATTTCCTCGCCACATCCACTATTCCTGCATTTTACTTGAGGATTAGCATACCCAATATAACCTTTTCATTCAATCCTTCTAAAACCGTAAAATCCATCCTATAATCCTTTTCCTCAATTTCTAACAACAATTCGACACATCCCATACTTTGACAATTATTATCCTGACAGCCCATATATACCGTCACCAGACCAGTCAACCTTGACAACTCCTGATTTTCTAATATATTTTGCCGAATAAAATTAGCGGTAGCTCCCGTATCCACTAATGCAGAAATCATTTGCCCATTAATTTTTCTAGGAAGGTGCTCTCCATGAGCGACACAATACCTCTTGATTTATATCCACTTGGCTTTTTTTACTATTACTATTTACATTTCCTATTATAGGAGGAAACTGTGGAAGTCTTCCGACTCACCCACTATATTATTAAAAGTTTCACGACTAGAAAAATCCCTTACAGGCGTCCGCCTATCCATCAGTTTCTCGAATTATTTCGGTTTTCATTCCGATTACTCGGTACATCCGGAGAACTTGGTCTCTGATCTATATTTCCTCTCGGCTGAAAATTGCTACTCTCATTCGACCCTCTGGGTTGAAAATTCCTATTTCCATTTCCATTTCTATTTTGAAAATTTCCATTTTCTCCAAAATTGCTATTATCGCCATTTTTGAACCGTACTTGCAGACGATCGTTATTTCTAGAGTTTCCCTGATAACTATTATTTTATCTCAAAACGTTGTTTTCACAAGACCTCCAATTATCTTGAGACGGTCCTGCATTCTTATATGATTTAAATTCATTTAAATCTTGCTCGATTCCCAAACATAACTCCAACACATGATCTACATAAAACATAAAAAAGCATTCATTTTTCGGTATCACCCTGGCACAATCAATGGAAATTTGGAGAAAAAAATATTGTTGAATACAAGTTGGTTGGTAGATGGGGGTGGAGGTTGACTATTCATTCATTATGCTTTAATGGCCCCATGCAAGTGTATCGTCCGATTTGGGGATGGGTGTTCTTTTATCGTCAAAAGGGCTTAGAGCAATTTAATTTTGTTCAATACTAAAAACATTATAGGCATACGAACGGATACATCGTTGACTAGTCGATTTTTCCTTCTGATCTCTAAGACATTCTACATAGTCTTCGAAGGAAATTTTATTTTCCACAACATTATATCGGACTCCTTTGGATTTTTTAACGCATTTTTTGCCCTAAATTTTATAAGTGTATAATTTTGAACGGGGTCCAACGAAATCTGTCATTTGCTTCATCTTTCATCAAACCTGGCATTTTTTTTTACCTGCTGATTACTGTACGAGATTTTGCATAGGTAGTCGCTCGAATCGGATTTTTCCAAGTTTTCCCCGATTAAATCTCTATATACATCATCGCATTCAATTTCGTATATGGGAGAATCCGTATCCCCGTGTACATCAACTTACAATTATTGGTCTCGAATTTTTTCAACATGAATTCATAGTGAAAATCGTAAACGAAAATTTTGGAAATATCTAGAATAGCCATACCGATATGGAGGGGTTTATTGAATAGCAGTTCAGACTAGTTCATTTCGATAGCCATCAAGTTTTCATCGAAAATGGTTCGGTTGTGGAATTTCGGGCTACTTATCAGATTCTTCGCCCCATATCTGCCCTCCCATTTATTGTCCATTTTCACCACTCTGTGCTTCCTGATGTTTTCCATGGTCTTTCCAAAAAAACTGTTCATGGCCGATTTATAGTTATTTTTTACGAAAGTGGTTGTTGCTTGAGCGCGTAATTTCGTGTTCAATTCAATGTAGGGTTGCAGCATGCCGATTATTTAAACTGCAACACCCTGTGAATTTTTCTGAGAATAAGACTGTTTTCCAAAGCTTGTTTTAATATGAGGTGATGTACGACATAGTTTTCTTCGTAGTACAGGGTGGTCAGTAATTTAGGGAAATTTTGAACCTGAAGGAGTTTGATGTTCTGCACAAAGTTGAAAATCTTTGTGATCGTCGTGTATTCCTTCAGGGTATTCCAGGTCGACTTCGAGGATATACCCTGTATCAGAAGTATCCGACAACTCCAGAACGTTCAAAGAATTGAAATTTTCGATCCATTTGAACGCTCCAGAGGGTAAATACTCCCTCATGGTCCATCTATAGAGATTATTAACATCCAACTAAAAAAAATATTTGGAGGGTCGTTCAGCTGATTGTGGATTTTATCGATATCTGGCAACGCTGTCATCTCGACTTTCTCCATGGAATCCACGAAGTCGTAGGGGAATACCCCTTTGCGCGTGATTAATGGAAATTGTATATCATTCGAATTTTGAAATTCGCGCTTCGTATCTTCCACTCTGAGCGTGCGCACCAGTTCGTCCAGGCTTGCGCCTATGAATCGAAAAAAATCAATGAAACGAAATTTAATGTCTGTCTGTTCGTCGTATTGTGTGGAAGATATATTTCTCTTTGTTTATTGGAAGAAGACTCACCCTGCCTCGTTTCGCGATATCTCGAATAATGAAATGACTGTCGTAACCGCTAAGATCATGGAACACTATGGGAAGCACAAAGGATTGTTTAAAGTTGAGATCACATGGGTTTTGATGTGCCCATCCTCTAAATGCACCTGTGAAATGGTTATGATCGGCTAGAATCATTCGATCCTTTTACAAACCTTTTTCACAAATATGACAAGTAGAATCTGTTCTTATGGGATGGACAGGCATAGGGACGATTTTTAAAAATTTCCCTTCAACGAATTTCGCAATTTATTTTAATTGTTCCGCGAACCATTCCATCAAATCCAAACCTCGATGGCTATCGTAATATGACAGAGCGTCATCATAATTGCATTTGAAATAAAAGCCTGCGCTATAGGAATGTGTTTTTGGTATTTGGCTGTTTTGGACTTGGTTATATCATCAGTGAATGGTTCCAAAATAGATTCGAAGTCCGCATATATAATGAATGGAACCATTTCTTTATGAACAAAGTCCTTGATCTCTACATGATCATATTTTGGAAAGGAAATTTTGTAGTGATTAGCTTTTTCACAATCAACAGTATGAATGTCTAATTTTTCCTGACTACAAAAATAATTCAAACATCTGTCGCAAATAATTTTTTTTTGACCATCCTTACTCATTTGGTAATTAACTAATCGGGAAAGGTCTTCAATCCAACAATAATGGAATTAAATGTATATCTGTTCGTCGTCAGCATCCTCGTCAATTTCCGGCGATACATCGTAATTATTCAATTTTACAGAGTATTTATTTTGAATCATGAGTGGGTTGACATGTCGAGCCAATTTTTCTTTTGTAAGTCTCGTTGGTACAGTTGTGAAAAATGTATGTCCGTCATCGTCGTCATCGTTATTCGCTGATGATTCAACCAACTCCAAAATATATACGTTCACCGAAATACCGTTGAGTTTTTCGAATTTTTAAATTTGGCCAAGAGTTTGTTACGTTTGAAAATGACCTAACGTAACTATGAGTGTTTAAATTAATTTTGAAAGTGTCTTTTATTGATTAACTTCCACATGTTATTCCATTAGTTTATAATAGCGAATATAGGAATAGGGAAAACATTACTGAGTTTCCACGAGTTCCACGTGATGTCTAGGTTTCGCATCGTCGGGGTTGTAGCCACTCCATATCTCCGTTATCTCCGACGCTCGAGGTTTTACCAACGATACTATTGAATCTTGCCGTTCTATATTTCACAGGGTGTTTGATAATTCCAGCTGAGGTTCGTTACTGGTTGTTATTATTTTTCTCTGTTTAGTTCAGTCAGTAAAATAACCAAGTAATGGAAGTAACGTACAACTGGACCTTATATGGTTGTTAGGGAACCGAGTAGGCGAATCACAGGAAAAGGGCTACTCGTATATACTTACTTTGCATGAGGTACATGAATTATTGTTTGTCAGAGCCGTATTTAAAGGTTAGCCTCATCAAAACAAATATTGCCGGCCGGTCAGCTGTGTTCGTCTCCTGTCAAGTTTGTTAGGTCTTTCCGAATCTCTAGAACCAGTTGACAGTGGTACGAAGCGCTGAGAGCGAGAGGTACCAATCGAACTATTCATTACCTGGAGATAGTAAGTCGCGAAGGTGAGGAAAGGCTATCATAATGCTAACGTTCTTTGTTATCATTACTTGTATTAATGAGATGGAAAATGTAAAATAGATGATCACTCTAGTGGGATGTGAATTGGCTTATGGGTCCGTTGTTCGAAAGTCGCTCTGTGATTGGTTGGAAAAATTCGTTGCACGAACGATTATGTACGACGAGGTATTCTCCAAAAGGAAGGTGGCCGAGTGAGCACAAGTCGACCGACATTCTTTCACGAAATTTTAATTATTACAATCAACCATTTTGGGATTTGTTCGTGAAAGGTTATAATTTTGGGCGCGAGACCATTCAGTTTGTTATTTGGTGATATTGGTCGAGGAGTCCTTCTCTCTGAGGATTTGTTGCCGGCATTCGACTTGTGGAACACGTGCATTCGATGCAATTCAGGTGCGTCTCTATATATTTTGTGAGAATAATTCGTCATATCAAAGATCCTCTCATGTAATCATGTGAAGGAAATTCAGATTAAGTTATCCCAAAGCGCTGGGCACCAATTGAAAATTACTTTTCCTCACTCAACGACCACTGATAAATTGACGCCTTGCAGCGTAGGACGTTGATGATCATTGCCGATAGGGCCATAGGAGCTTTAACGAAAGGAAAAGAGGAGATCGAGGCGGAAAGAAACCCCTATTCTAAGGGTATGTAATAGTCTTTCGCTTAACTTTCATTTGTGGTTCTTGGTTATCGAATTGTTTTCCCAGTAGCCACTAACTCTCGACGAGTTACGAGAATATTTTCATATTTCCACTTTGGGGGAGGCATTACGAGACCTAACTGCCGTGTACAAGTTATCGTTCGTTCACGATTGTTAGATGGAAAAAATCCGGCATTTCTGGATTTTCCGCGAATAACTTATTTTCCATTTCAATCAGAGAGTAAAATAGAAATGAAATGAGGGAAAAATATACAAGAGACATTTTATTAAATGGATAATACCTATTATTCATCTGGTTTTGGTCATTTCAAGAGTCCCTACAGCTGAATGTTCACTGGTGCAGTGGTACATTTTTTGATTGACAGGTATCCAGTTATTTGTCAATGACTGGGTATGCGGCTATCCAGTGAGACGGAATCCTAATATATGTTTTATTGAGTTTTACTATTGTAGGGAAGTTATGGGGATTGTTTAATTAAATATAAGTCATATTCTTTATGAATACGAGTGGGATTATTTCGAAGGGGGTTTACCGGGATCATACATTAATTACCTACTTTACAGGGTGAGTCCTGAGGTCAAGTTTTATATTGGAAGTTTCTTCTATCTTATAAATTAATGTTGGATTGAATTTAATATTAGTACCTAAATGAGAGTTGAAAGGGGGTTTAGCTGATTATATTCACACTCCAGACGAGTAACGTAACATAATCCTATTGATAATCTGACTGAAATAATGATGATGAGATTTTATCACCTGAGATGGAGCTATACTGCTACTCCCTTCTCTACAGGGTGATACGTAGAGTTGTGAAGCTTTTATTTTTTTATAACTTGGGGGGGGAGTACCCATATACAGGGTGATATGAAGAGTCGTTGAAGTTTGGGTTTCATACCGAAGTTGGGGGCATCTATATGCGTGATCTTCTTTCCTTATTCACTGAAGCATTGATTATTCTTTGTTTCACATATTTTTTTAATTTTCTTTATATACAAACTGGATCAGAATGTAACTGTTGATCCTTCGTAGGGTTTTTTCTGGGGTCGAAGCTGTGCTACTTAGACGAGCCTACGGTGGCATGTTATGAAGCTGCCGCTCATTCGAAGGTATTGAGGATGCGCTAATACTACTGAACAGCCATCAACTTGTGGTTTCTAGGATACATGGCTGGACGCGACGAACGCCTTTGTCACCAGGTTTTTCCTAGTTTTAAGTTGTTTTCTTTAGGGTCACAAATAATCAATTGATGTTATTTTTATTTTACTTCTTTACTACCCGTTGAGGGCCCAAAGAAATATCATTTTTCGGGATTATTATTCACTGTACGCCCCGCCGCCTACGCTCGCTTAAGCTTAAGCTCGTACCGCCGAGGAAGTTGCGTCTTGGTCCGTCTGACCTGTATCACATTTGCGAATATTTTCTTTTTGCCCCTGATATATATATATATATATATATATATATATATATATATATATATATATAACATTCACACAATAACTATCAGAAAATATATTGTCCAACGTTGAAGCACAGAAGACTAGGTCTTCTTTGATATAAAGGTGTCACAAAATAAAAAATATATATATATATATATATATATATATATATATAAAATATATATATTTATATATATATATATATATATATATATATATATATAGTTATTGTGTGAATGCTTGCTTATTCAATGAATTTATAGATACTCGGACGTGAGTCGGTTGTTTAATTTTATAAGTCCTCTTTGGTAGGTTGGGAGGATAATATAATTTTAATTCATAGGGTATTTGGAAGGGGTAAACTTACCTGTCACCCATTTTTGTTTTTCTTTGTTTTGTTAAACTTATACGAACCACCCCATCTCCGCGAGAGCTAGCGGCAAATGCCCATCTGCCACCCGAAGAGTTAATGCGACTTGATTTGATTCGATTTTGCTTTGTCTTGTATTTGACAGTAGGAGATTTAAGCCGGTTCTGGCTCTCCCCCCACCACTATGACGTCACGTGTGACCTTGAATGGTTGCAGGTGTGCAATGTGTGTGTGTTTGACCTTGAGATTTGACTTTGAGATTTGTCATTGAGTTTTGACATGGGGTTTCGTCGACTTTGAGATTCGACTTCAGTTTTGACCTTGAGTTTGACCTTGAGATTCATAACATTAAGTTTTGACTTTGAGACACCCTTGAGCATTGGTGGAGAGTGCATATCGTTCTAGACACACTTCACCTTGGGATGACCTCGAGCATTGGGAGAGAGTGCATATCGTTCTAGACTCCCTCCACCTTGAGACAACCTTGAGCATATCATTTATCCCACATCACATTCGAGCTCGAATGGCCTTGACATCGAGTTGAGATCTGTGACCAGGCAAACATTTTCAAGGTGACCCTCATACAAATCCACTCTGATGTGGTTTCAATATGGAGTAAATCGCATCATGCACCCCAAGGTTGAGTGGATGGAACTAAATGGAGTGTGGTCTTCATATTCATCGACTCACATATAGTGGGGATTTTGAAGTCATTTCGCATCGAATCGGACCTGAATGGTGGAGATATTTATCATCATAATGTTTGGGAGAAGGTATTTTGAATCAGTGTCTCTCCGATTTTCAAGGTTTCTGTATCTTCATGCCATATTTGTCCTTGAATTGACATGAAAAATCTTTTTTATGCGCATTATCGTGACGTATACACCCTTTTTCATTTTTTTGACGAATGCTACTGATGGGACTGCGTCTTTCCAATTTTCGAAGATTCTGTGTCTTCCACTATTTGTCCTTGAATTGAAAAACATTTTTATGTGCATTATTGTGACGTACACCGCTGAGGATATTTCCCTTTTTTCGTTTATTGAAGAGTGCTACTGATGTTACTTCAAAGAGTAAATACCGCACATTTCATCTCGCTCGCAAAAATTTAGTTGTGTCTCATCATATTAGTTAACAAACTAAATGTGATGACCTTCAGACACACTTCAAGTTTACAATCCTGAGAGTGGCTTGACCTTCATAAATCTGAATTCTCAAATGTTCACTCTCGCCCTGCTCGGAAAAATTCTAGTTGCGTATTTCTCTCATCATATTAGTAAACAAACGGAATGTGATATGACCTTCAGATACACTTCAAGTCTTACAATCCTGAGAGTGGCTTGACCTTCATAAATCTGAATTCTCAAATGTTCACTCTCGCCCTGCTCGGAAAATTTTTTAGTTGTGTATTTTTCTCATCATATTAGTAAACAAACGGAATGTAATATGACCTTCAGATACAGTTCAAGTTTACAATCCTGAGAGTGGCTTTGTTATATGGGCCACACATGTTGGCTTGCTGACCTTCGTAAATCTGAATTCTCAAATGTTCACTCTCACCCTGCTCGGAAAATTTTTCTAGTTGTGTATTTTCTCATCATATTAGTAAACAAACGGAATGTGATATGACCTTCAGAGATACACTCAAGTGATACAACCCTGAGAGTGGTTTTGTTATATCCACACATGTTGGCTTGCTGACCTTCGTAAATCTGAATTCTCACTCTCGCCCTGCTCGGAAAAATTCTAGTTGTATATTTCACTCTTCATATCTGTTAATATCTCAAATGGACAAACGCAGTGTGGATACACTTCAAGAACCCTGAGAGTGGCTTTGTTATATAGGATTGTGTAAATGTTGACTTGCTGACCTTCATAAATCTGAATTCTCGAATGCTCACTCTCACCCTGCTCGGAAAATTCTAGTTGTGTATTTCACGATTCTTTCAGTTTAGGAATTAAATGTGATGACCTTCAGATGCATCTCAAATGTTATAACTATGTAGATTCTGGAGTGGATTGGGTTCATTCATACATATAAATTTGAATTTCAAATGATCCCCATTCTCAACTGAATTACTTTTTCGGATATTGATTGATATAAGCAAACAAAATCTAGTTGTGTTTAAAAACGGAATGTGATTGCCTTCAGATACACTTCAAATGTTTGCTTGATCGAGTTACTTCCAGAAGATGTGCACCAGTCACACCACACACACATACACACACACACACACACACACACACACACACACCACACCACAAACACACCAGAGCAACTGGAGACCGCTGTCATCGTTCTCTATGTGCATGTTATAAGATAATTTGGTATTGTCGTCACCTACCTACATGTCTTAATGACGTTGGACACCACGAAATGTGAGTGCTGGCCTTGATACAAATCCGAGTTGTTGGTTAGCTGTATAAGTGGTATTACTTCGATATTACTTCGACATATACTCACTCATTTCATAAATATTCAAATAAATTACTTATATGCGTACGCATCTCAAAGCAGCATCTACCTGAACTCCAATATAAAGGTTGTTTACCGTACGTTTGCCCACAACCCCAATTATTTGGATTTTTCTTGCTTCTTATTCATTTGTTTGCCACGCACCACTGGACTAGCTTACAAAGTTCGAGATAAAAAAAGGTGCTGATTATTTTTATTTATTTAATTCATGTGAGATTGTGGTTGAGTATTTAAAGAAACAACGTGACGAAAACTATAGACTTTATGTATTGAAAGAAGTCATTGTTATATATAATATTACTTCCTCATATCCCTATTATTTTTTATTTCGAGAGAGCACTATGGAATTGGACAAAATAATTAGCCCGCTTATCCACATGCTCGAGAGACTCCTCTGAAAAATAAAACCTAAAATAAAATTGATTTATTTTTAAACTCCACTCAACAAAATGATTTTAGCAGTGTAGTTTAGGCACCAATAAATGGTGCATACCACTGAAATTCCTCATTACGAAGAATACCCGCTCAATCCATTGAATTGATGAATATGGCAACCAGGCATGAGAGCCCACACTAGACAGTGGTCCAGACATTGCAACCCCGCTTAGTTGGTTGTGCGTATTTGATAATATTGGTATGGTCGGAGTCAATTATGTCATCCGCCATCTAACACTCATAATGCAACCAATATATTTCTGTCAAATGCAGATTATAGCTATGGGTAGTCTGCATTGTAAGTTGCATATCATTCATCCATGTCGCACACTCCTATCAGAGTTGAATGACTACATACAACTCATGAATGAATGATATGCAACTTACAATGCAGCCGGCTGCATTGTAAAATGCATATCATTCATCCATGTCGCACACTTCTATCAGAGTTGAATGAATACATACAACTCATGAATCAATGATAGACAACTTACAATGCAGCCGGCTGCATTGTAAAATGCATATCATTCATCCATGTCGCACACTTCTATCAGAGTTGAATGACTACATACAACTCATGAATGATATGCAACTTACAAATGCAGACTACCCATAGCTATAATCCGCTGCATTTTGATAATTTTCCGTAATTGATATTGGTGAGCAAATGTCATAGACAAATTCGGTCGCAAACGAAAATGTAATAATGCACCAGTCTCACGTAGGCCTGCAGGCATTAACTTCAAGCTCACATCGGATGGGCAGTATGACATGCAAAGGAAAAGATTGAAGAATATTGGGCAACCAATGGAAGACCAAGACTGTGTAACCTGTTCATTTGTCAAGAATTGTTTAAAGATATATCTGAGGATGTGTTGAAAGTGCTTCAAAGACAAATCATTCAAGTGCAGACAACACTCGAAGGAAAATATGACAATATATGTAAAAGGATTGATGAACTTGAGCAGAAGAAAAAAAGTACATGTACCGCTCACTTGGAGACCTTCACGATATGAATATATTGAATATATGTAAAATAGATTATGTAAAAAAACATGTTTGTATCTATTTTTAAATATAATTTATGAATATGAATGATGTATATTTATTCTTAGTTCAGAAATGGTACACATCTTACCTAAATAAATAACTTGTGATATACATTGCAAAATGTATTGTTACCTACAGTACTCATCAACAAGGACATACTGAATGCTTTGTCGTAGTGAAGAAACCATTGAAATGCCTTCAGTTAAATAGAAATGCAACTATAGGAGTGGGGATAAGGTCCTCTACGCTGAGGTGAGAACGTCAGCGCCTCGGCAACAAACAACTTTCTAAGTGGGAGGGGCTAACTCCCCACTGCATAAATACCACAGTCCATTCCTCCAGAATTATGTGTACTATTTGGCAGACACATACTATTGCGGAGGTTGGAGCAATGGTTTGAACTTTTGGGAAGGCAGGCAAAATATTCTCAACCTGAAAGAGGGTGATTTTCGAAACAATTCGAAACTTTGTGTTGCAGCTCAATTAGATTTCCGTTTCTTTTAGGAAATTGGGTGACACATTGATTAGTTTCAACTCAACCCCCTTTTTTTAAAAAAGAGTAAACGATTAAAAATGTAAAATGGTAATGTTAAAAAAAAAATCTTTTAAAAATGGGTCTACAGGAATCTGTGAAAAAGGGCCATACAACTTTAAGTATAATCCTTTTGAGAGAAAGCTCTATTAATGTTATTCCTTCTCCCACAAAAGCACATTGTAAGAAAGTACTGAATATACCATCCATAGTAAAATTTAGCAAATGTTCTTTATTCATAATTTTAATTTTGTGAATGCATAGAAGCGCTGATTTTTTTTTGAAACGTAACTCATGTGAACCCAACTCAATCCGGGACCTATAAGACCTAAAAATTTTGTTTTTCCCCGACGGATATAGACAATATTGATTAACATGTATAGACCCCCTTCTACGTATCTTCTTTTTGGAATAATTGGATTAACCGTTCTCGGCATTCACTATGAGTTTTTTTTATGTGTAAATTTTTTATTTTGAGGGTTTTAGACGGTGGTGACGGGTAGTTCCGTCAAAATTATTCCACTGAAATTTGGGTTGGAGAAGTTCAAAATTTACAGCATGAAAAATTCCCAAAAGTGTCTCTTTGCCCATTATAATAATAATAATAATAAAATTTTATTGTCTTTAAAGAAACGGTGGACAAAGTTTGTAAAAAATAAATATGAATTAAATATAAAAGTATAAAATGTAAATAAAAAAACCCCCAAACCCACACTAGAACACTATACACTATAAAGTTCATCGTCGAATTTTGTATCAACATGGTTGTTGCAGTTTTTTTAAAAATCTTATCAAACTTATATACACATATAAACATATACAATATATATAATACTAAAAAAAATAACCACCCATTACACCAAAAAAAAACAAACATCTATCCAAGCAAGAATATAAAAAAAAATCTAAATTTTCCATTTTCAAATTAAAAACATTTTGTCCCGTAAATTTATCATTTTTTGAACTCAAAAATTATAATAGGGTCTATCAGCCAGAAATTTTTTTAATTTTATAACATTTTGTTAATAAACTTCATATCTAGGGCAAGTGATTAATATCGACCCCATTGATTAGAACCCCGGGCCCAAAATTTTAAATAAAGGAATTGGAATTTCAATGCTGGAACGGGTGTTATAAGAATTGCACGAAGCCTCAATAGACTTTTTTTGTAAATGAGACAAACCGGGATTCCAAAATAACAAAGCAATCACTTTAAAATCTTCCTTGACGAATTTGTGTCTCTAACACGGGGGTTTTGTCTTAAAATATACCTATAGCCCGTTTTTTGCGTATAAAATAAAGCAAAGTGTTGATGAATTGCATACTCCCCAAAAGGTTTCCATAACGTAAGAGATTCTAAGAGGTAATACAACGTTCTGGCAGTTTTTAAAATTCCCCCAAAATTTATTGAAATTAATTTTTCCGCAAACATCCAGAAGAAATTTCCCATTAAGGTTTTATATTTCAATAATTGGCTTATTGTCAATTTAATACCTAAAAATTTAGTTTTAGTCTCGTTCTTGATCCTTTAAATTATCCCAAAAAGACGGTCATCAAGAGCATCGAATGATAAAATGTTTGTTTTAGTGATGATTACTTTTCAACCCTTTAGTAAGCGGTGATTTATTTTCCAAATCTTCGTATCATCGAAAGTGTGGGAAAAAAGGTGCCAAAATATGAAATTTTTTCAAAAATTCCAACAATGGTCATTTTGAGTTCAAAAAAAAATTTGATAAATGTCGATAAAACCATTGCTGCTGTCACCTCGTCGTACCGGTAAACCCCGCAACAAATCTTAATACGGATTCCGCCCCTTTTTTTTTTATCCATCAAATCAGTTCAAAATTCCCCATATTCAAAAGTTTTGCATACGGCAATACAGGTGTTTTACGGCTCGGAGCAGCTTGGCCCATAAACAACTCCCGTACTCGACCCCTTTTTTTTAGAGAATTTTAAAATTGGGGTTTAAAGTTGAATTTCCAATATATCAACATATTGTGACAACTTTTCGAATCATTTTTTTGTTCATTGCTTGTATTTTTCTGATCACTAGGTAGATTATTATTTTGTTAGACCAAGTGAAAGGGTTTTAAAAACAAATGTTGGAATTTTTTATCAATGTATCATTCCCGATTATTGTGACAATCTGCGTAAACCTTTTATCGTTTCTTATATTTTTTTTATCCTGGATGATTATGGTATGTCAGATTGACAGAAAAAATTGAAAAATAATGTTGGAATCAATGTATTTTTTCAAAAAGGGGGAAGTATTTACAACCCGTATGCTATTTCATCAATGTTTTAATACTTGTTTCTTTAATCACTCGGGAGATGATTATGTTTATGTCACTAGACAGGAAAAAGATTGAAAAAAAATTATGGCATTTTCATCATAATCACAGGAAGGAAAATTTTTTATGCCCAAACCCGTATGTAAACTTTATCAATGTTTCATTATTTGTTTTTTTTGGATCACTGGGCAGGGTGATTGGGTTTATGTCGACTAGACAATAATGATTAAAAAAAAATGTTGGAATTTTTTTATCAAAGTATCATTCCCAAAAGGGGGTTTGTGAAAACCCTTTTGGTAAACCTTTTTCATCAATGTTTTTTTCATTTGTTTTTTTTTATCCGGGGAGATGATTATGTTTATGTCAGACCAGAGGTGATAGATTGAAAAAAAAATATGGCAGTTTTCTCAATGACTTCCAAAAAAGGAGGAGTATTATGACAACCCCAAATGAAACTTTTTATCAATGTTACATTTTTTTTTTTTTATCACTGGTAAATTATTATTTTTTAAAAGTCAGACTAGAAAATTGAAAGATTGAAAAAAAATTGTGGTATATTTCATAAAGCATCATTCCAAAGGGAAAAAAGGGGACAACCTGTACGTAAACTCTTTTTATAAATGTTTCATTAGTTTTGGATCATTGAGTTGATTGTGTTGTCAAACGACAGTAAAGATTGGAAAAAAAGGGAAATTTTTTTCAAATGTAATATTGGGGACTATTGTGACATCCTATACGTAAACCATTTTTTAAACAATGTTTCTCTTCTTTTTTTTTGGATCACGGGGTGAATTATTTTTTTCCCCAGATTTAGACAGTGATAGATTAAAAAAAAAAGTTGGTATATTTCATCAATGCATCATTCCAAAGGAGGGAGTATTATGAAAAACCTGCACGTAAACCTTTTTTATAAAAGTTCCATTATTTGTTGTTTTTTTTTATCTCTGGGAGATGATTGTTTGTCAGACCAGACAGTCAGATAGACTGAACAAAATTGGTTTTTCATCAATGCATCATTCCAAAGGGGAGAAACCATCTTTCCCAAAAGAAGTAATGTGATAACCTGTATGTAAAACATTTTATCAATTTTTCCCATTATTTTTTTTTTTTGGATCTCTGGGAGATGTTTTGGTTATGTCAGACTAGACATTGATAGATTGAAAAAAGTTGGAATTTTAATCAATGATTATTCCACACCCCAAAATGCGTAAACCATTTCTATCGATGTTTCATAAAAAAATTGTGATCATTGGGTAGATGATCATTTATTCAAATTGAAAAAAAAATGATGGCTTTTTTCATCAATGTATCTTTCCCAAAGGAGCAGAGTATTAAGATAACCTGTACGTAACCTTTTTCATCAATGTTTCTTTTATTGTTTTTTTATCACTGGGTAGATGATTATGTTCATGTCAGATTACCAAGTAGCAAAAGAGTCATAAAATTAACATAATGACTTTCCAAATTTTCTTAAAGACCACGTTTTTGGTTTGAACCAAAAAATTTAATGTGGTTTTATAACCTCCAGGCGTTGCTATGACGTCGTGTAGTGGATATAACGAGAGTACAATGAAGAATTCTCGAGATGAAGTTGTACTGTGGTTTGTATGTAAATGAATTGTATGTGTCGTTAAGTAGAACTTAAGAGCAGTTGCTGTGAGGTTATTATGACAATGAACATATGCGGTTCTAATGAATAGATTTTTGAAACGTTTCTACGACTACAAATTGTACTCATGTAATGTAGTTTTATCAACTGATGAACTTTGGTCATAATGATCACATTATGTATCTATGGTGAGATTTATTTTGTTATTGGTTATTTTTGTTGATGGGTATATGTGTTATGAAAAGTAGAATATTCAGTTCCGTATGAATGATTGGAAATGCCAAAACGAAAATCCAATCTGCTTACAAGAGAACTGGAACGTATGAAAAATATGAAGAGGAAGGATGAGTGCCTACCCCAAAATTAACATCTGAAATAATTAATCAGTCTATCGGGACACTGCAAAAATGAAGTTCATCCAGTTCTTTCAATTGTTTTCACAACAAGGAAAGACATAATAATGTATGTGCACTTCGAGGATAAATAAAAAATATTTAAATATAACTCTTCAACATCAACATAACCCTCTATCGTAAAATGCCGCTATTTTAGCGTTTTCCATTAGGCGGAACTGGCGGAATGCTTATGCACTCAGTGTATATCTTTTTCTGTTTTGATAGTTACGACGTTAGTACAACAAACTTGCATATTGAGTGCACAGCGACTACATTGCAACTTTTTTATGTAAGATATTGGACGTCTTTGAGACACTCGTAAACTATTCTAGATAGTACATACCGGAGTAATTACAACTTTTCGACACTAGAAGGACGGCACCATGTTTTTCTGATTGATTGATAAATTTATTCGGTAGCCCTATTGGAACAAAATATTTAAAATGAAAAATATGGGACCCTAAGGAGTTCATTTTTAAAAATCATTGGAGATGTGCTAATTAAGTATCTTTCGTGATATGGCTTCTATATTTCAACGATTAATGAGGAAAAAATTTTTGAAATATTTTTTTCTGAAATGAAAAATAAATTTTATCTCTCTTTTTTTTCGAGGCATGAATTTTAAGTGGGTTGGGGAAATTTTTTTTTGATCGAAAATGGATTTGCTTTGGTCACCAGAGTTTCAGAACTTTTTAAAGACACATTAAAAGAAAAAATTTTATCTCGACAACTATCACGGTCAAGGGGATCATGAACATGGAAGGGAAAGGTTTTACTTATATATTATATTGATATTATATAAAATCTTCTGATATGGTATACATATTGTAATACTATATTTGGGAAAAAATTTTGACCTTTTATGCATAATGATATAATGACTACATGCCGCAGAACACCCTTTTAGGACTGGAGCATATTAAGGGTTTTTTGGGGTTTACTACTTTTTAACGTCGATGGGACGTCCCAAAGGGCATTTTGTCGTATTGGCATATAGCGATCGTCTCAGCATAACCGCATAAGCTTGGGCTTTTAAAGGTCTAGTAGATGTCTGTACAACCGAATTATGACCTCTTTGTGCTACTTGGGTAGACAGAGATATATTGAAAAAACAAATTGGAATTTTTAATCGATGTATTTTCCACATCCTATACTGAACCATTTTTATCAATGTTTCATAAAAAAAAATGATCACTGTGTAGATGATCATATGTATGTCAGATGTCAGATAGACAGTGATAGATTGAAAAAAACAGTTTGGAATTTTTCATCAATGTATTATTGGGAGTATTTGACATCATGTTTATTCAATAGGCTGTGATAGATTGAAAAAAAATTTTTACCATCATTTATCAATGTATCATTTCAAAGAGAGTGTTACGACAACCTGTACGTGAACCTTTTTTATCAATGTTTTATTATTTGTTTATTTTTGGATCACTGGGTAGATGATTATGTTTATGAGTTTATGTCAGGTTTTTAGAAACTGTGTGGATTATTTCGGGGCGGAGGGGTCAAGAACTCTGTGACCCCTGTTTCGGAACCGCGCCTGAATACGTAATGTCTCAATTTGTTATTTATCAAATAAGACTACACGTTCTTTATTTCAAGTCCAATGAATTCTTTGAACTCCTAAAACGTTCGAATATTTTCAGATGTTCCATAGGGCTTATATGTTTTCATTTCTGATGTAATTTCTCAGAACATCGCCCAAATAAATGAATTATCTCCCCGTGCCCACGACACTGTGGCAAGATAGACCCAGCAAAGGCGAAGAATGAGCTCTCCATTGTTGAGACGAAGTCATTTGTCACAAGGGTAACACGGACTGCAGTTTCCTTTCACGTCACCGGCGATATCACGGCCTCCTATGCCGTATTGTGTGAGATCGTCTTAGTTCCTCGCGGCTCTTCTTCTTCTTCTCCTCCACGATGCCCTTTTCACCGCTCCTCGACTACGGTACAGTCTTTCCTAGGAAGTTCTCAATCTAAATACTGCTCTCGTCGTATCTTCCACCCCTTTTTCGGTTATTTCGGCCTACATAAAGCAGTGGAGGGTGCGGGCATAGATTGGGTTGATGAAGAGAAATCCGCGGTTGATTTGTTGAAAATATAAACAGGATGTTCATAAAATCAGATGTGGAATAACTATCTGAATGAAAATGCAAATTTTCAATTTCAGATTTTTTCTTTTGAGTTAGGGCCTTTTCAGAATACCTATCAGATGTAGTTCAATGTCCAGCGTGGCTTTAGCCGGGGAAGTAGTTGTTTTCTGTTAGACATTCACAAAAAATAACTTCATTTTAATCGTGGATTTTTCAATTCACAGAAAAATCTTTCTATCAATATTCAATTGAGAATGTTTCCCTTTTCAACAGAAATCCGCGGATTCTAAAACTTATCGAATGCGAATGGTGAGAGTAACAATGTTGCTAGTCCATTGAACTCATATTTTTTCCAACATACCGTTCATAATAATAATAATAATTAATTTTCTCTTGTTAAAAAGTATAAAGTAGAGAACATTCTATAAATACAATAACAAGGAAAGGGAAAATAGATACTTAATATGTATTATGTTGGTACGTACTTTCTGTGAGGTAACACAAAAATTGGGATGCGCTGACTTGCAACAGTGGAGTCGGGAGTGGGTGAGAAAATATGTTAAAATTATCAAATAGGGCGCCAAGTGATTTAGATAAAGCTCACCCCCATAAAAGTTTCAAAGCCATGAAGAAAATCACTGAAATGACTCGTAACCACAGAGTAACTATGCTCAGATAATAAAATCAAAAGCTATAGTTGTGAGAGATTTATTCATAAAGAAATGTACGTGAACAAATACGTATATGGGTGTTATAAGGGGAGATATTATTTTACCTACGTAACTCTCGAGAGCAAACATTCAAATAAGGTCAAAATCGCTTGATAGGGAAAATAGTTGGCAAATGGTCGCCATTGATAATAGCATATGTACAGTTGAAAATCTAAATTTGAAGGTACATCCTTCGTTTAACGACTAATATATGATTGACATACTATGTGCGAAAATAAAAGTAGAACATCAATCTTGCTACATAATTATTCTCTATATTCCTCCAAATAACACAGCAGAAACTTATAACGCCCTCTTGAAATACTCTGGATGGTAGGGAGCCATCGCCCCGTGTTTCCTCTTGTGACTTCAATTTAAGTGAATACTTAACTACCTGGATGGTAGGGAGCCATCGCCCCTGTTTCCTCATTATTCAATTTTATTAACTTTTTCGAATTAGATCAATACAACAGTATCACAAACAGCAATAATAAAATTTTAGACTTGGTTTTAGCCAACTTTATATGTACCGTTGAGTCAGCTCCTGAAATATTAATTCCAGAAGACAATCATCACCCCTCCCTCCTAATTACATATGATATAATCGGTAAACGTTGTAATAATAAAAATAAAACTAACTCGGTCTATTATAACTATGAAAGAGCGAATCTCCCTCTACTCTACCAAAAAATTGCTAAACTGATTGGGACTTTTGTTAAATATATGATTTAAATGAAGCATTCAATAGTTTTATCACAAGTTGAATGAAATCATTCACTCTGTTGTCCCCTTAGTTGAGGCCTGTAAAAGAAACTACCCGCCTTGGTATAATTCGAGCATTATAAGAAAACTCAAATGTAAACATAGAGCTTGGTGCAGATACAAAAAATTCCAGGATCAGCTTGCATTTATTGAATTCCAAAAGATAAGAAAGAAGTAAGTCTGAAATTGAATCTAACTACCAACTGTACTGCCGTAATATCGAACAGCAAATCAAAACGGATCCAAAAAAATTCTGGAATTTGTAAAAAAAGAAACACTCGTCACCCACTACCACTAACAATGGTCTATGATGGCATTCAAATGCCTTTGCGGAGTATTTTAGCAATTTTACGCTACACCTAGTCAAACCATACAAAATAATAATACCGTATATTGGGAATGATGTTTGATCATAACTGAATTTTCGGAAAGTGAAGTTTGTAAAGCTCTCAAAAATCAAGCCAAAATTTACAATGGGACCTGATAAAATACCAGCTTTTTCTGATTCATGACTGTGCCCCCTTTATTCGCTGCACCTCTGGCAATACTTTTCAACCTCTCAATAAAATACCAACAGTTCCCTGATGTGTTGAGACAATCTAAATTAATACCAGTTTTCAAAAAGGTGACAAACATGACATAGAAAACTATCGGCCTATTACAGTAGTCAATAATTTCCAAAATCTTTTGAAATCCTTTAATAAACTCTTTACAACCATGTCAAAATCAAATAACTGAGTTAAACATGGCTTCTTCAAAGGTAGGTCAACTCCCAAATTCTTCTGTATTACCCAGTACATATCCAACATTCGAAAATAATGCCCAGGTAGATGTCATATTACGGATTTTCCAAGGCCTTCGATGGTCATGATATTTTACTAATAAACTGAATGCATTTGGCTTCTCAGGAAGAATCCCTTTTTTTTCACCTCTTATCTACAAAGCTCCCTCTACGTTGAGTGCCATGGCCGAATTCCAATTTCCAACATCAGGCGTTCCACAAGGTTCTGTTTTGGGTCCACTTTTCCAATCTGCAAAATGCATTATTGGGATGTCGGACAATTGTCTATTATATGCGGATGATTTGAAATTATACATAGAAATAAACTGCCAAATGCTGTGCCTTTTACAAAACCTCTAGATAGAGTAAATCTTGGTGCAAAAAATAATCGTCTTCTATTAAATGCTAAAAGTGCTCAATTGTAACATTCCTAAACAGAAAACATCACCTATAACTACTCAATTGGCAATGATTGCCCCAGTCAACTGTTCGTGACCTTTGTCACCTTCGACCAAAATTTTATTTTTCAACACACAAAATAAAATTACCAATGAATGTTCAAGGGCTTTACGTTTCATTGTCAGAAATACTCGTGATTTCTCGAATAAGAACACCTTACTGTTATATAATTCCTATGTCCGTTCTAAAAGAGTATGCACATATTTGGTCCATATTTAAATGTCCATTAAATAATCTTGAACGAATCCATAGACGCTTTATGAAATATCTTTTTTCAAAGAAGATGGTGGTACCCTGCTACAGAAATATGTAATACCGCTTTACTAAGAGACATAACTTTACCTTCTTTGAAGTAGAAGGAATACATCTGCTCTGATTTTCCTTCATAAGGTGATCCATGGCCAAATCAACTGTTAGTGCTATTTTGAGTATGTAATTTTCATGTTCCAAAGTAAATTCAAGACAAAGATTCTACCCGAATTCCTGAACAAATGTAAGAAAAAATCACCTCTATTCAGAATTTGAAAACTTCAATGCTGTCAATGAAGTTGTGACATTTTCTCTTGCAGCATTGCTTCATTGAAAAAAATCAGTTTTTTAATATTAATTTTTTTTTTTTCTTAGTTTTTTTAGCTTATCTTTGATTCTCAAATCATTTATGTTTTTTTGTTTTGTACTGGATTTTTCCACCCTGAAAATGGATTTCTGTTGGGTGGTGTACAATAAAAAATAAAAATAAATAAACTTTAAAATAAATTCCCAGAATATATCGCTGATATGACCCCGTGAGGACGGTCGATATCTTGAATCACTAATCACGTTCAAGAAAATGAAAACCACTATGTTACTTATCCCCCCAGGTATGGTTGTGTGTATTCCTTCAAACTTATATTACCCAAAATGGATGCCTTTAGGACGATATATCCTCCTTATCATTTCCACAGTACTGGAACTTTCTAGTTTCGATTGCTCCGTTTTCGTAACGATCCCAAGAAAACGTCTGACAGTGGTTAGGAAAATATTATAGGAACGTAATAATGAACGCATACATTGATACTTGTTTCCTTAAACTCACCCCAAAGCGAAATCCGATGCTTTCAGAACGTTCAATAAAATCAATTATATCCCAAAATTATATCCATTAAATGCCCAAGAAGATAATCAAAATCACCATGAAACCATAACCATAAAATGATTATCTTCAAGAGAATATGTTGGAAAATCCAGAAGTTATATCATGTTATATTTGTCCACTTTCACTTTTGAAAAATTCAAACACTTCTCTCTCACTATCTGAACCGAGAACCCATCCTTACCATAGATTTTGTTCATGCTTCAGGAAAAAACCGAACTAGGCGAAAACACTGTTAAAAAATCAGCAAATAACGTCTATTTTAAATCGATGAGAATGGATTGGAAAATTATAAGATAATGAAGGAAACCTTAAAACTCCCCTTTTTAAAAAAATATTCCAAATACATATTTTTTCAGTGTGACCGTTTTGATATCTTTCAGTGCCGTTCCTAACGAGCAACGTGTTTGAAAATCAAAACTCATAAACGTTTGGTTGTTTTTCATACCCAAGAGGTGAGAATTTTGTTTGATATAACTTTTAAAGTATGCCCATGAGTTAATTTTGGACTTATTTATTATAAAAATTTTAGGGAACCTTCTACCAAATCGATGACTGATGCCATCATGTCCCTTCAGTACATCCCGAGACATTTTATATTCCTCGACGATTTCAAGAAATGCCATCACACCATCTTATCCCGAAATTATTCCCCACTTATAAACCGGAACAAAATTTTGGGATTAGTAGTAGTACTCGAGGGAAACAACGGTAATATTATCATTAGAAATCATTGAATTTGTTGACTGTGTCGTTACATCACTAATTTTGGCATCTAGGTTTGTCTCTATTTGTCCTAGCTGATCGAGCAACTGTGCAATAGAAGATTCATTTGCTTTCTTATCTTCAGGAGTACCCCCGACATTCAATCTTCCCAACTTGCTATATAAATGTTGCAATTTACTGTCAATGGTTTTTTGTCTCAATATTACTATTAGAACTCAAGAAATTTTCTAAATCGGCACGTGAAAAATAGCAAAACAGAGTCACACTGAGAAAAATATGTATTTGGACATATTTTTTTTTTTTAATAGTTTTGAACGAATTCACATCCAAAAAAAACCAACTAAAACGAATTTATTATTACCTTATAATGAATGTAATTCGTTACAATGTGGTAGAAATAGAAGATATATCTTAATCATATCATATCACACCATAACGTATCATATCATAAAGAGAACAAGTACATATATACACATACACACATATATACATATATATCACGTCCAAAAAAAACCAAACATATATCATGAAAATCTAAGAGAAATTCATCGAGAGTGTAGCAACTTTTTTCGACGAGGGCAGTCTTTAGTCTTGATTTGAAAACATCGATATTTGGCGCAGTTTTGATGGAATCATCGAGGTTATTATAAAGTATGGGCCCTAGATAAAGATGGCTTTTTTTATATAGGGTAGTTCTGTGCGTTTTGGGTATCAGTGGGTCTCTAGAACGTGTCAAGTACTGATGCTAGTTTGATGTGAAGTTGAGTCTATTCTTATATACGTGTATACAAAGTTCGTAGATATAGATGCTAGCAATAGTAAGTATTTTTAATTCTCTGAATTCATTTCTACATGATTGTTTCCACCCAATTTGTGCAATGATTCTGACTGCATGTTTTTGTAAAATAGAAACTCTTTCCGCAGAAGACCCTGTACCCCAGCTCAAAATTCCATACTGTAAGTGACAATGTATGGTCGCATAATACGGATTTAGCAACACTCTTTACCACAGTGCGTCGACATGAAACTCAATGCGTAACAATTTTTACGTATTTTTTTGCATAGAGTTTCAATGTGAGCAGTCCATGCAAGTTTGTGATTTAATGTAAGACTCATCATTTTAGTTGTAGAGCATGATTCAACCTGTAACTCGTCTTTCTCATGGATTTTGAAATTTTCTGGGATATTCTGCATGGTGAATTTCATCAACGCTGTTTTGGATATGTTGAGAGTCAAACTATTTTTTTTTGCCCATGTTATAACTTGATCTTAGACAGTTTGTATCATTTATGTGAGAGCTGTCATTCTTTGCCCTTTGACAAGAAAATTTGTGTCATCTGCGTAAGCGATTACATGAGTTTCTGATTATTGAAGTAATTCATCAGATCGATAGCGTATACAAGAAAAAGTAAGAGTCCGAGTATAGAGCCTTGAGGGACGCTCTTTTCGATAGTTGCAGGTTGGCTTTTGGAGTTCTGAATCAATACTCTTTGGGTCCTGCCTATCAAGTATGATTTCATCAAACTCAAAGCTGTTCCCTCACACCATATCGTTCCAATTTCAGCAAGAGAAGCCCATGGTCAACACAGTCAAAAGCTCTGGATAAATCAATGAACAGTCCACAGATGTGTAGTTTCCCATCAAGAGCATTCATTACGTGCTCGTTGAGTCTAGAGCAAGAGTGGTTGGGGGTTTCAAAATACAATATGAAAATTGTAGTTCATGAACGAGTATGCAGAATGAGGCTTTATTGGACAAATCGAAATGTTTCGGTGATAATCATAGTAAAGAGAGCCAATTATACAGGGTTGCCGCGATCTATATACCGGGTGATTCTCCAACGTGGAACACCCCCATAAATTTTTTATTATTGAAGATAGAAACATGAAATTTGGGGGTTGTGTATTATAATATATTTTTACTTATTTTGATCGAGAATGACATTCTCAATCCAACAACACCTCACTTGTCAATATTTGACGAATAAAGTTATTTTTATTCCAATTTTTATTTTTCGATCTAGTAAATCGCTTCATTCTTGATCAAGTTACATGGGAAAAATACGATTTTGAGGCTTATGCCTCCACAGTCGTTTTGAGAATTATTTAAGAGTCGCAAATTAATGCATTAAAGTTCTAAATTTTCAAAATGACCTCCGCCTTCAACTTTTTCAATTGCTGCTCGCACCACATTGATAGCTGTTCCGTAGTGATGTTCTGGAATGCCACCCTTACTTTTTTCTCCAGTTCTTCACGAGTAGCTGATGCTGTGTTATCCACCTGATTCTTAATTGTTCCCCAGAGAAAAAAATCTAGTGGAGTAAGAGCTGGTGATCTAGAATACTAAAAAGAAATAATACATTCTGAAAAAAAATGACAACTTAAGAATGTACCTCGCAAGCCACTGATTAGGTTTATAAGTGTCGATCCACTTTTCTGGGAAGGTGTCATTCAGATGTTCTCTTACGACTTGAGAATTGTGAGGTGGCGCTCCGTCTTGTTGAACATAGATATCAACTTGGTAAGCCAGTGGCAAATTTTCAATGAAATCATTAATTTGATTTCTAAGGAACTGTAGATATCTTTCCGCAGTAAGTTGTCCGTCGAAATTTATTGGCACCAAAAGTTTACCTCCGATAATACCCATCCAGCAATTGAAATCAAATCGCTCTTGAAAATTTCCTTCCTGCATCAGATGTTAATTTGTTTGGGACCAGTACCTTTTATCATTCCGATTGAACAGACCCAAGTTGGTGAATCGAGTTTCATCTGAATAAATAAATTCGAACGTACTACATCTTCTCTGTATTTAGTCAAAAACCAGTTGCAATAAGTTAATCTTCGGTTGTGGTCGTTATCGTAAAGATGTTGATGTAGTTGGTACTTGAATGATCGGAAACTATATTTGTGAAGAATTCTCCAAACGGACGAATAACTTATATCACACTCAGAAACAATTTGGCGAATTGACGCCGTACAATTCACTTCAACATATGCCACCACATCTACTTCTTTTTCTCCACTGGCATTGGCATTTTCTTCTGGTTCATTACGCATTTTCCTTTCCAGTTTTGGAAAATAATGCCGAGTGGGATGGCTCGATTAGGGAATCTCTGAGCATAAATTCGAGCTGCATGAGTTGCATTCCTTTTTGCTTCTCCGTAAATTAGCACCATGTCAATTTTCTCATTTCTAGTATAATTTTTCATTTCAAATTATGAAATATGCAACCAATAATTTTTTTAAAGTGACAGCATATTCATTAGCCTATTTGTTTAGGTAGTCCTAGCAACAGCTTCAATTGTTTGTCACGGATAACTAGAATAACAGTGCATAAGTATACCGAATACGTATTATTTGTTATTAGGTATGATGGCTCCTCGCAATTATCCAGAGAAATAGTGAAAATAAGGTAAATATCTAGTTACATCACACATGCACTCCGAATATGGGGAAAACACTTTTCTTACGTGTTTTCGCCTCCTGAACACGAATCCGGAAGAAAAATACGGCGGTCTCATACCGTTTCAAAGTTACATCGCTTTTTCCGAAATAAATTTCAAGCACCGTTTTCTCGCACAAAACTCACTCAAAATGCCTCCTTCTTTTTACCAGCATAAACAATACACCCTAAATCACTTATTTTCGGCACAACTTTGCACAAAATATCATCGTTTTTATCGAAAAAGATCCTCCTTCTTACACAGTCCGATTCATTTATTGCCAACATGAAAAATTAAAAAAGTGAATAAATGTCATCTGTCAAAGAAATTAGAATTGTTCATTTGCAACTGGTAAGAAGGAGGATTTTTTCGATAAAAACGACGATATTTTGTACAAAGTTGTGCCGAAAATAAGTGATTTAGGGTGTATTGTTTATGCTGGTTAAAAGAAGGAGGCATTTTGCGTGAGTTTTGTGCGAGAAAACGGTTGCGAAATTTATTTCGGAAAAAAACGATGTAACTCTGAACGGTATGAGACCGCCGCATTTTTCTTTCGGATTCGTGTTCGTGGCAGAAACACGTAAGAAAAGTGTTTTCCCCATATTCGGAGTGCATGGGTGATTAACAATTTACCCACTTCTTACGTGTTTTTTGCCTCGAACACGAATCCCGGAGAAAAAATGCGGGGTCTCATACCGTTTTAAAGTTACATCGTTTTTCCAAAATTTCAAGCACCGTTTTCTGCTAAAACTCCTCAAAACCCCTTCTTTTTACCAGCATAAACAATACACAATCACTTATTTTTCGGCCAACTTTGCACAAAATATCATCGTTTTTATCGAAAAGATCCTCCTTCTTACACAGTCCGATTCATTTATTGCCAACAGAAAAATTAAAAAGTGAATAAACGTCATCTGTCAAAGAAATTAAATTGTTCATTTTGCAACTGGTAAGAAAGGGGGATTTTTTCGATAAACGGATATTACCCAATCAAAATATGATTTAAGTGTATTTATGCTGTTAAAGGAGGCATTTCGGGGTGCGAAAAACGTGCTTAAATTTCGGAAAAGCGATGTAACTCTGAAACGTATGGGACCGCCGCATTCTTTGGATCGTAGTTCAGGCAAACCTAAGAAAAGTGTTTCTATTCGAGTGCATGGGTGATGTAACCAATATTTACCCACTTTTTCACGTGTTTTGCCTCTGAACACGAATCCGGAAGAAAATGCGGCGAGTCTCATACCGTTTCAAAGTTACATCGCTTTTTGAAATAAATTTCAGCACCGTTTCTCGCACAAAACTCACTCAAAATGCCTCCTTTGTTTCCAGCATAAACAATACACCTAAATCCTTATTTTCGGCACAACTTTGCACAAAATATCATCGTTTTTATCGAAAAGATCCTCCTTCTTACACAGTCCGATTCATTTATTGCCAACATGAAAATTAAAAAGTGAATACATGTCATCTGTCAAAGAAATTAGAATTGTTCATTTTGCACTGGTAAGAAGGAGGATTTTTCGATAAAAGACGATATTTAATACAAAGTTGCCGAAAATAGATTTAGGTTATTGTTTATGCTGTTAAAAAGGAGGCATTGGTGTTTTGTGCGGAAACGTGCTTGAAATTATTTCGGAAAAAGCGATGTAACTCTGAAACGGTATGAGACCGCCGCATTTTTCTTTCGGATTCGTGTTCAGGAGGCAGAAACACGTAAGAAAAGTGTTTTCCCCATATTCGGAGTGCATGGGTGATGTAACTTAATATTTACCCACTTTTCTTACGTGTTTTTGCCTCCTGAACACGAATCCGGAAGAAAAATGCGGCGGTCTCATACCGTTTCAAAGTTACATCGCTTTTTCCGAAATAAATTTCAAGCACCGTTTTCTCGCACAAAACTCACTCAAAATGCCTCCTTCTTTTTACCAGCATAAACAATACACCCTAAATCACTTATTTTCGGCACAACTTTGCACAAAATATCATCGTTTTTATCGAAAAAGATCCTCCTTCTTACACAGTCCGATTCATTTATTGCCAACATGAAAAATTAAAAAAGTGAATAAATGTCATCTGTCAAAGAAATTAGAATTGTTCATTTGCAACTGGTAAGAAGGAGGATTTTTTCGATAAAAACGACGATATTTTGTACAAAGTTGTGCCGAAAATAAGTGATTTAGGGTGTATTGTTTATGCTGGTTAAAAGAAGGAGGCATTTTGCGTGAGTTTTGTGCGAGAAAACGGTGCTTGAAATTTATTTCGGAAAAAGCGATGTAACTCTGAAACGGTATGAGACCGCCGCATTTTTCTTTCGGATTCGTGTTCAGGAGGCAGAAACACGTAAGAAAAGTGTTTTCCCCATATTCGGAGTGCATGGGTGATGTAACTTAATATTTACCCACTTTTCTTACGTGTTTTTGCCTCCTGAACACGAATCCGGAAGAAAAATGCGGCGGTCTCATACCGTTTCAAAGTTACATCGCTTTTCTCGAAATAAATTTCAAGCACCGTTCCGCAAAACTCACTCAAAATGCCTCCTTCTTTTCCAGCATAAACAATCACCAAATCACTTTTTTCGGCACTTTGCACAAAATATCATCGTTTTATCGAAAAGATCCTCCTTCTTACACAGTCCGATTCATTTATTGCCAACATGAAAAATTAAAAAAAATGAATAAAGTATCCTGTCAAAGAAATTAGAATTGTTCATTTGCAACTGGTAAGAAGGAGGATTTTTCGATAAAACGACGATATTTTGTACAAAGTTGTGCCGAAAATAAGTGATTTAGGGTGTATTGTTTATGCTGGTTAAAAGAAGAAGGCATTTTGCGTGAGTTTTGTGCGAGAAAACGGTGCTTGAAATTTATTTCGGAAAAAGCGATGTAACTCTGAAACGGTATGAGACCGCCGCATTTTTCTTTCGGATTCGTGTTCAGGAGGCAGAAACACGTAAGAAAAGTGTTTTCCCCATATTCGGAGTGCATGTGTGATGTAACTAGATATTTACCGAAAATAAAGTAAAAGTGTGTGGTATTAAATTATTCGTGAAAAAATTCATATTTGCGACTTTTTAATAATTCCTAAAACGACTGTGAAGTCATAAGCCTCAAAGTCGTACTTTTTCCATGTTAATTGATCAAGAATGAAGCGATTTACACGATTCATGGCATTCTAGATCTAAAAATAAAAATTGGTATAAAAATGACTTTATTTGTCAAATATTGACAAGTGAGGTGTTGTTGGATTTAGAATGTCATTCTCGATCGAAATAAGTGAAAATATATAGGATGTCCCATTTAAAAATCGAAAGTTGGGGTTATTTCCGGTCAAACCGGAAGTAAGGCAAAGCAAGTAAATATGTCAAAAAATTTAAATTGAACTATAATACACAACCTCCAAATTTAGTTTTTCTATCTTCAAAAATAAAAATATAGGGGCGAGCCACCTTAGAGAATAACCCTATATAGAGAACTAAAAGTACCATGATTCTGAAAATTTGTAAAGATGGTTGAGGAAATAATGAGAATTCAACAAAAGTATTGTAATCTTTGTAACATTTTCGGTTTCATCGGGAGGAGGGACGGCATCTTTGTTACTTTCACCCTGTATTTCATAAAATTTTTGGATTCCTCTCATGTAGAATTTTCGGACAGAAACAGAATTCGCCTGTCGGAATTATAGTCATATGTAGATTATTCTAAATTCAAAAATTTCATTATTGTATTTTTGAATATTTGCGGTTTCTTGGTGAATATCCGTTGGGACACACACTTTTTTATTGAATATGTAGATTGCCGAAGCCACCATGACTACCTCCTTAAATAAACCACTAAAATGTACCACTATCTCCCCTAAAGTGCCTGATTCATGGACATTTACCTTACAACATTTCCTATCCTATCACTTCAGCAACATGTTTCTTGGCTCTTGTGCAAATGTACTGATGTTGAGTTGTAATGAACCATCTACGAACGAAATCCTCTTTGTCCGCTTTCCGCTGATTTCCGTAAAAACACGTCATCCGACAGCGGCAATTCGATGGTAAACAACAAGCTAATTTATCGACATCGATTGACACCAGACCCGACTGTGATGCAGATTATTAATGATACTATCGATGGAAATTTCCTTTTTTTCTCTCTCCTCGTTGTGGCAATAAAGCTTCGATCCGACTCTCCGTTGCATTGGGATAAAATAGTGAGGTTGGTTACGGAAAACAGATTATTTTTATCGATATGGTGCTGATGAATTGAGCTCGAAGGAATATCATGAAGTAACGTCATATATAGGCAAGTTTCGCTAACATTTTTGTTTTGAAATGACGCTGTTGAGTTTTTGAATGTAATAATATTCGAAATGATTCAGAAAATGTATACACTATTCAGAGAGAGAGAGAGAGAATATATATATATATATATATATATATGTATTGTTATGTTGTATATGATTGTTGGTAAGTTTTCTTTGTTTATTCATTTAAATTTTTGTGACGTATACTAATCATAACAAGACAAAATCACTCCGGCTATGATGCTTGTTACCCTTTTTTCCTGTACACTTCACCTCTCTTTTTTTTTCTTACCTCTTTCCAGCTGAGTCCGTACGCCTATGTAGAGATGATTGCAGCTGCAAGGATCTAGTTGTTTTCTTGATATCATTATACTGTTTATGTTAGAAAGATTGATTGTAAAATGATCAAATAATAAATGATGAGTCCAACAATAGTAAGATCGTTTTTTTTTAATTATCACTTAAAACAACCCATGCCTGCGATATCTATCTTATTCTAGGAATACTTTTTAACCAATCAAATGTGCTTGATTATGCGCAATAATGAAAATATTCCAAAATAAATATTTATAGGTTATTCTCAGTTAGAAGAAGAATATTTTCACTCAAAATAATGTGTTATTTTTGTAATCTAACCGAGAATGTGACAGTTCGATGAATATTTCCACTTGATTGAGTTTATGAAGATGAAATACCTATTATAAGTATTTCTCACTCGAATCCAGTAATGTTCTGTGGTTTGTTTGAAGTGAATTTCTTGCAAAATTCGGCCTTCTTACTGCTAGTGAAATGAAAAGTTGGGACTCTAACTTCCAATTCTTGGTAAGTGATTTCTCAGTAGATTTTGCTACTGATATGTTACACAAAGATGATTGTATGCATGAATGTCCCTCAAATGCCTCAGTTAGCATTTTTCCTTCAAAATTTCGAAATTTACAGATTTGCTTCATTTTTATTTTTATTTCTTCACTCTCCTTTATTTCCCTTCTCCTTGGTAACCATCACTTTTTGTTATCTTTCATCAATTTCACTATAAGCACCTTTTTGAAACACTTTTTCAACTTCTTACCTATTATTCTTATGTTATTTACAAATTTGATTTTTACACATAGAACTATTTAACTATTTACAATATTCCCTCCAAAGTTAATTTTCCATTTTATATGCTCAGATTTCATTATTCTGATCATTTAGAAGAGAAATAATATAACATTTCCCGTTATGTTTCGTTTGTTTCCTTTCGGTTCTGAATTTGTATACAGGATGTTTCTTGCATATACATATGATGTTTAGTTGAATTCTGAATATTATTTCTTCATTTGGATTTGTATAATTTTATAGGTTGTTCCAATTGAATGAACTGATCACTGCCATCCTCTTGAATTATCTGCGTCGACCAGAATACGGACAGAGGTTTTCAAGATGCAAACCGTACAGAAAAAAATTATAAAAACAATAATAGCAGGTATTCATGCAATTTTTAAATATCTTTGTGCTCTATTTTAACTTTTTTATTTAACATATATACCATATCATATCAATATATATATATATATATATATATACATATATAAATATATATATATATATATATATATATATATATATATACATATATAAATATATATATATATATATATATATATATATATATATATATGAAAG
>JAFIRS010004637.1:0-79816 GCA_018342105.1 Gonioctena quinquepunctata
CATTTAATTCGATATATTTTATATATATATATATATATATATATATATATATATATATATATATATATAGTTGACTAGTTGACGAAAATATCCAAGAACCAATCTTTTTGATTGCATCCTCAAGACTGGATATATAGGCAGATGAGACCTAAGGTTGAAGATCATTTTCTACTAATTACGCAAAGAATGAGTTTTTCAATATTTTTTAGATATTGAGTTGATTGTGCCTCAATGTGCTATTCGGTTTGAAATTTCACTAAGGAGTCATAGGTTACAGGTGATTTTTTATAGGTTTATGAAATCTAGAAAAAATTATCTGAAAGATATCTACAGAAAATGTGGACAAGTATACGTATTTTTCTTCAATATAATGAATATCAAAATCTAAAAAGCAAATGAGATATTTATTCAAAATAAAAATAGTGAATGGATATATTCTCATGATTCTTCAATTGAATAACAGCGGTTGCCATTTGAAAAAAATACAGATATTCATTTGCGTTTTGATATAGTCCTTAGTACACAAAAACTGAAATTACAATAACCAAGTGTCAGAAATCGGAAAATGGACTACATTTCTTACTTTTTGCCTCTAGAAAAATTCTACTCTCAGTTTCCATTCCAGTCAAGTTGACATATATCCGGAAATATAGTACACCAACATTCATAACTTTTTCGAAATGTCAAACTGACGTGTATTCATCCCCGGAATAATATCTAGGATTTTGCAATCGAAAAAACAAAAAAAATCGATTTTTTCAGAACAATATAGACATGCTTTCACTGCAAGAAAATTTTGAAATTGCGCTGAGGATAGGTGTAAAAGGCATCTATGTATATATCTCATGGCCACGCCGAAGTTGTTAGTTTCTAAGCCAAGTTTACAGTTTATACTCCGTTGAATTCTTAGAGACCATTTTGACAGAGACGTCACTAGGGCCGAAGGAATCAATGAAAATGAACTGAATTCTAACGCCGCACATACTTTCCCGCCAAAACACCGATTTTTTCATGAGTCGAGTTATGGTATATTGTTACGAAACAAGGGGCAAATCGCAGACTTGGAGGAAACAGTTGACACAGTCCGAGAAGAAACAAAGAAATAGGTTACTGCAGTACGAGAAGAAGCAAAGAAATAAGTTACTATGCTACGAGAAGAAGCAAAGAAAGTAAGTTGTGGTGGTATATGACAAAACAATGCAGCATCTGGAAGAACTAGAAAGGAAAGTCGCTTCACTGAAGATCCAAGACCACCGTGACAGTGTTGCCGATCAATTCCGTAAAACCACCGACTTCCTATGGTCCCTATATCATTAACGGTTTGAAGCTGCTGCAGTGACCTATGAATGCAATGACAAAGAAAAGACCACTGCACCTATAGTGGTTTTGAAAAGACCAGCTTTAGGAATGTTGAAGACCAGTAGCGGAAGTATAGAGACCTGATTGCTGCTCTAGAATTAAGGTACGAGGATCAACATCGAAAACAACTGTACCTAGCACAATTGAAAACTCGAGTGCAAAAGTTATGAAAGCCTACAGGAATTTGAAGCGTACGAGCAGAAGCTGATCCAGCTTGCCTGCCCAGATGCCCTGAAGGATTTCAAGGCGGTGCAGGGATTCATTGACGGATTGAGAGATATTGAAATACAAAGGATCCATAGAACAAAATGCCATGAAGTAGTCGCCGATATCAGACAAACAAGACTGTTACCTTAGGACGAATGAACTACCGGACACATGAGACAAGACCAAGCAACCAATCCAAACATTGGGGACTTCCTGCCATGAAAAGGGGATGGAAAAGGCAGACCCACCTGGAAGAATATTTCGGACAGAGTTTCCATCTTCAAGGAACTGTGGACACAGTGGGATTTCCTGGTTGTAGGAAATATACTACTTAAACGGATATGGGAGTCGGCTGATGGAAGGTCAATTTCCCAATTGGTTTTGCCAAGGAAGATGATAAGTGAAGTCTTAAAGGAAATGACTGAAGGAAAATCAGGGGGACATCTGGGAGTCAATGAGACCTTGGACAATATCAGGCAGAGGTTCTACTGGGCACAATGTCGGAACGATGTAGAAAGCTGGTGCGGAAGATGTCCAGAGTGCGTAGTATCTAAAGGTCCCAAGAGTCATAACCACGACTATGGCAACTTTAAAATTGATATGTCGAACAGTTCTTTTGTTGAATGTACCACGGAATTGTGAGTTGTTGCACTATAGAAAACTCGCCTCGTTTGTTTAAAAAATATTCAAATCATGTTTCTGATATTTGCTAACGAGGTCATGGATTTGCCAACTGACTCAACGTTGGGAGCTCCCCCATACCCCCCTTAGTGACGGCCATGGTTTACAGTGTAACCCAGTAAGCTATTATTTTATTATTAACACTTACTTGCTGGATTTTTCTAATTTCCTCTGCTGGGCCAGTGATCAAACTAGTACCAGTATTGACGATAGCTTGGCAGCCCCCATCACATAAAGAGTTTGAACCAACCTCTACAGAGTCCACTTTGATTTGCCAGTATGCCTCACGGGTGACAGGCACGTAAGTGAAATCTCCCGTGTAATATTGTGAATCAGTACCACCGAGAAGAAGTTCACCACCAGTTGTGGCATCTGGGTTCCTGAAAAAAATATCGAAAGTCCCTACTAAAAAATCATGTTTCTATATTTAGCAAGTAAATATTGAGTGGGTTCCAAGTTTTTTACTGAGTAGAGTAGTGTACCCAACTGTAAAGGGTTTTTGCAAGTGTTGAGGAAATCGACAAATAAAATTGTTCATATGGTACCAGAACTCCCAGTTTTAGCAAGGGCAAATATCTCTCGGCTCTAGCTCTGATTTTCCAGTAACACAAATATCATGAATTATTTATCCTTAGTGAATTGTTTTACTTATTAAGCATTTAATTTCACTCATTTTGATTGTCCGTAGAATTTTGGAAAATTAGTTTTTGATTCATCCAATGGCAACCCATTATGTTTTTCAACAAAATTATTTTCGTATATTTTATTTCACACTAAAACTTTAAATTACGAGGATTCTCCAGTATATTTTTCATATTTGACTCTGAGCCTATATTATAGCGACGGCGAATGAATTTGCAATGTCGCAAATAAATAACAGGAGAAACAAGGAACGGGTTTCGTTGACACTCGATACATTTTTTCACGATATATGTATGAAATTTATTGGGTACATTTTCTTTACTTTACTAATATTTTTTATTAACTCTTTTCAGTTTGTTTCATCTAATGGTAATCCTATATTATTGTTAATCGAAGGCTGTGATAAAATATGTAGGTGGAGCTTCATATAATCGTTCGTTATTCTCAATATTACTGGATTTTATAGCTGAAGTAAACGAAGCTCCTTTTTTATTTCATAGTGATTCAAACAAAGTATCGTTGGAGGTTCTTTCTGAAGAAAAAAAAAGATAAACATTTTAAACAAACTATACATTGTTCAGAAGGTTATGGAAAAAATATTGATGAAAACTAGAACTACTTTCGAGTATTTTAGGTAAGAGCCCAGAGCCGCCAGACTTACGATATAGTATCAAATCTAAGATTTTTTCTGTAGGCAGAGCCGGATTAAGAGGGGGGCAAACGGGGCTGCAGCCCCGGGGCCTCCACAAGAGAGGGGCCCCCACAATATAAATTTTTAGGTAAAATTTCCTAACAAATACCGAAGGATATGCAAAATTATATATAAAAAATCTGACAACGAAAGAGCAGTTCTCTCACTTTTTCCTCTCATTTTTCGTTTTAAACATTCAAAAACATGTTTCGTATTCTTGTCAAAATCCATGGTTAATATTAATCTTCGATCTGATGAATCATGTGTATATGCGAGAAACAATCACCAAGTAAAACATCATACTATTATACAAAATATTATATCGTATCGAAATTAACTGTAAAAACAATAAAAATTAAATTTCAACATTTTTTTAAATTAAATTAAGGATTTTCTGTTGATGTATTCTTCGAATGACACAAGCGATCTAGATACACAATGAAATTCAATAATCATAATCAAAAGAAAAGAATATTTCAATTTATGAATATGATTGCATCAAATTATTTATAAGAGCCCTGTGCGCATTCCATAATAGAACAAAAGTTGTAAATTCTGTTGACTATTTTTCTGCCGATTCTACAAACACTTTGCCGGTCTATACCTGTTTTTCCTATTTATTGGCGTTGACAAGTGTCCACTGAGTGGCGCGCTTATAATATAGAAATCCCCGAAATCTGAAAGTGTGAGTCTAAGAGAAGGATGACATTCCGCAACAAATGTAAATCCTTCTGAAAAATCACTATCAAAAAGACCAATCTAAGCTGTTCTACTATCGAATTCTTGAAAACCAAAATTTCAGAGCTACATTCCCAAACATTGAAATTACGGTGATTATTTTTTGACATTGCTAGAAACCAATGGAAACGTTCAATCCAAATAATTCATATACGTTTTGGCCAATCAATAGTGGGAATATTCTACCTAGAAAATTGTCGCGGGAATAATTTGAGGTATTTTGTTTTTATTGTCTGATAACCTATATTTTTAATTAGACGTCTGTCATCAATTTTCATGAAAAGTGAGAAATGAATCAAAACCGGTTTAGTACATTATATAATTTTGCGAGGAAATGTGTTTATGATCGTAACATCAAATAATAATCTAAAGAACACCACACGAGAGTTCGATATATTAGAAAATAATTATCTAGATTTCTTTCTCAAACTTGTTGGCATTTTGCAATAGCCACTCGAGCCAGTTGGTCTCTCTTGTCTATTGCCTGGCAACAAGTTTTCGAAAATCTGTCGAATTATTTTCACTCTCTTGTGATATTACAACTGAGAATGTACTTGGTTTTGATGGTGTCGAATTGCACTGGAGAGCGCTCATTTTCCAAAATGAAAAAAATAGGCGAATTACGATGAGACAAAGCAGCCTATAAAAGTTATCGCTTCTTAGCATTGAGAATGATTTTATCCGGGTGCTGGATTTGACCGAAATCATCAATGATTTCTCGTCGAAAAAAGCTCGCAAGAATCCATTCGTTTACGCTGTAATTTAATTTTATTTATTTCTTGTATTTTATTATACCTACATATGCTCGTGTAGAAATAATTGTATTTGTTCCGCAATAAATTATTCAAACACTTGAGAGAAAAAAAAACTTGTTTGAAAAATAATTAGGGGCCTCCACTCCTTTGTTGCCCCAGGGCCTCCACACCTTTTAATCCGGACCTGTCTGTAGGTGTATACTATAGTAGGTGAGAACATATGGGAATTAGCTAACCTGAATCAGGAGAGCTTTCACAGGTAATAGGTACTGAGGGTACATACAAATGTAGCTCGACTATGTTGAAATATCCATCCTGATTTTTTATGTTTAAAAAAACATTATTTCAAACTGGTATTGACTTTTGCCAGACGCTTCTCGCGGGTTATAACTTTCACCAGACGCCTTAAAGCTCTATAAATAATAATCCCATGTTGTATAGTATCAAGCCTGAATTTCAGGCAACTATTCAACAAAATCATCTAAACCGTGGGACCTAGCCAAGGGGTCTAACAGCCACCCAGATAAAGAAAACAATGAACAGTGATCGGGCTTGGTAAAAAAAGCTAATTATCTGTAAATTAACAATAAGTACAGATTTATGACATTTTTGAAACACAAGACGGACAAGATGGATTTTTCAGTATTGGTTTAATTTTTTTTCTCCACGACCATTAGTGAATGTGATAATTCCGAAATCTTTTTTAATAAGAAAATGTAAAAATTCTTACTCTCGAGTTGGAATATAATTTCTGAAACGCTTGCTCCCTAAGTGTTTTGCATGTATTTTCATTCTATAACAAGGTAGAGAATGAATATTCCGTAATCGAACTAAACGACATAGATTGCTACTATCAGTGTCAGATGTAAATGGCTGTATGTCTGTCTGTAATCAAATCTTGCAAGTTAAATTTGACCCACATCTAATCGTCCGATTTTTAGTTTTCAGTGCCTTCGTATAAAAACTTGTCTTTAAAAATGTTTTTTTTTTACATTTTTATCCATTCTAACCTTGTTACAGAATATACCATTCAATATCTTGAAACAATTTATGAGCGATGCGCTATGATCAAAAGTAATGCTAAAAAATTTGGAATTTCATTTTCATGACGAATAGCGGTGTATGATTTTTAATACGATATTTGTTTCATTCTGATTGTAATTTTTTAAACCAATTTCTTATTTTTATATTTATTATAGACTCTAACCCGGCGGATGAAATCAGCAAAATAAATTTGTCCATTAAACATTTTTATTTCATTTTTAATCATCATAAATGAATTAAAAAACATATATGAAAGTATTGATGGTCGCAGACAAATTTTACGCAAGTTGAATTCGGTTGCAAATGACTCTTGAATGGAATACAGTGTAGCCCGTATATAATAGATATTATATATATAAGTAAGTATGTATATGTGTGTATATGTATGTGTTTATATGTGTGTATACAAGTTTACACTTCTACATTTCTACTTCACCTTTATTACTCTCATTTCATTTAATTTTTTTCATCTTTAATTATGCTAAGATTAGGACAAGTTTGGTTGAGTGGAAGACCAACATCTTGCGCCCAGCAAGAGATGAACTTCGCCATTTGAGTATATTATTTCAACTGTACGGAATAAATATTATTATTATTGTATCTGCAATCATCTTCAGGTAAATACTGACAAGCTTAGGTGCTTCTTATTTATTTATATTTCTGCCGGTGCAATGGTGCGTGTAATTCCGCCATGTGCAGAAGAGTTTTTCTTTAGAAGATTAAATTTTAAATAAAAAAATTATGTATATATATATACGCTGTAGTAGAATGACATATGAGTGCAATAAACATTTTATTGCACTAGTGCAATAATGAACCAGTTTTTTCACTAAATATAGTTCAATAAAGTTTTGTTTTTTGCATGAACTTAGAAAAACATATTTAAAGTAAGCTATGAAATAAAATAAAAAATTAATTAAATAAATTAAAAAAAATATTTTTAGTGACATTTCTTTAATGGAATAATCAAAATGGTTTACAGTGAAGAAGAAAAAGTTCAAATATTTATACAAAAATAGAAAACAAAATTTATTTAGGAAATTTAAATAACATGATAACTCATAAAAGATGTTCAATGTGTCCACCATTATTGTCAATGCATAAATGATAACGTCTTATAGTATTCAGACGTGAATTGGAAATTGCTTCATTATTGACATTCAGATTCTCTCTTTCAAGTCGAATCGTGTCTTTAATGAGTTGAATATTATTATTATTATTAATATTGTCTTTTAGAAATCCCCAGAAAAATTAATCCGTTGGGGTCAAGTCCGGGCTGTTAGGTGGAAATTTAATACTTCCATTATTTCCTATCCATTTTGGGAATATATTATTCAAATGTTCATGAACGGGTAGGACACTATACGGGGTTGCCCCACCCAGCTTGCATCCAAATCATACTGGCAAGCTCGGTTTCCGAAAAATTCTGCAAAAATGAATATTTTCTACCTCTGGGATGAGTATTTCTTAATAGGTAACTCCTGTTAATATATAATCATACAATATTCCGAACCAAACGCTAACGGTTTTTCTTCCTGTTTTCTTTATTTGTTTACCAATCTTTTTCTGTTGTCCTTGTTTTCCCACGACCTTCGATTTTTCCTATTGAAAACTCCTGCCATAGAAAAGGATGACTCATCAGTCCATAATATTTTAGTTAATTATTTGAAATATCTTTATTAATGAGAATATTTATCTGACAGACTTTTACTTTTCTTGACAGTACATCTCACATAATACACTACCTATTCACAATTGAATAAAACAAAAACAAAACATACATAGACCAGGAAAGCTTAGATTAGAAACACAACACTCCCTCTTAATCTAAGTTTCATGAAATGATATCAAAGGTTCAAGGTAATAAAATATTGCATCATGTAAGGCCAAGAGCTTTAACGAAATATTCAAAAATATTAGCTGGCAAACTCTTTGTAAAAATATCGGCCAACTGACTTCTACTCTCCACATATTTAACATCAATAGAATTTGACTCAATTGAATCGCGAATGAAATTATATTTTATATCAATATGTTTGAGTCTATGATGTTTCCTCAGTTCCAAAGCAATCTTTATACAAGATTGATTATCTTCAAATATAATGGTTCTACCATTCACTTCAATTTGCATTTCTCCTAATAAACCTCTGAGCCACAAACACTCTGTAACAGCTGAAGCTAATGCTATATATTCTGCTTCAGTTGAGGACAAAGCAACAGTTGTCTGTTTCTTAGTAGCCCATGAAACAGTAGCACCAAAAACTTGAAACACAAATCCTGATGTTGACTTACGGCCCTGTATATCGTTTGCGAAATCAGCATCACAATAACAATTCAAAGCAATAGATGATTTCCCTTTTCTATAAATCAAATCGAAATCTTTTGTACTTTTCAAATATCTGAGTATACGTTTCAAATAAGACCAATGCAATTCAGTGGGATTTACTTGGAAACGACTCGAATAATTCACTGAAAAACTCAGATCAGGTCTAGAATGAACCATTATGTACATCAAACAGCCTATTGCTTCTTTGAATGGATTTTGAGTGAGAGCACCATCATTATTCAACTTTAAATTGGATTCCATAGGTGTTCTCACCGAACTACAATCACTCATACCAAACTTCTCTAGAATCTTTATGATATAATGAGTCTGATTTATTTTCAAAATACCTTCTTCAATATTTCGTGAGATTTTCATTCCCAGAAAAACATCTATTTGCCCAAGATCTTTCATTCGAAAAACTTTATTCAACATGTTTTTTAATTTATTTATTTCAGCCATGGAGTTTCCAGCAATAGATATCATCTACAAATAAAATCAAATATAAAACGATCTTGTATATTTCATATACACAATTATCGATTCACATCTCTTGAATTCATTTTCAAGCAATACCTCATCAAAACGTAAATACCAAACCTTGGTGCTTGCTTCAAACCATAAATCGATTTATTCAATTTACAAATCATATCTGGATTCCCAGTATATCCTTCAGGTTGTTCCATAAAAATATCTTCATGTAGTTTTCCATGTAAAAAGGCTGTTTTCACATCCATCTGGAGAAGAAATAAATTGAATTCATTCGCAATTGCTAAAATTACCCTTATGGTGTTTACATTAGCTACTGGGGCATAAGTCTCATGATAGTCTAAGCCATATTTCTGAAGATATCCCTTTGCCACAAGTCGGCCTTTATATCTGAGTACAACATTATTCTCATTCATCTTCAATGTGAAAATCCATTTGCAAGCAATTATTTTATGTTTTTCTGTTCTAGGTACAAGAGTCCATGTTCTATTTTCTTCTAAAGACTTCAATTCTTCCATCATTGCAGCCTCCCACTGTTTTCTATCAGGATGAGAAATAACATCATCGATCGACGTTGGAAGATTATTCACAAATGGTTCAGTGGAGTATGCAATGCTGAAAGTGTTATTGGAACTTTCTGCTACATAATTTACCTCGTAATCATTCAACCAAAGGGGTGGTTGATGAGATCGAGATGAACACCTCTTTTCTTGGTTTCTATCCCTATTTGCATTCACTTCATCTGTTACTGGAGAAACATTCTCGACGCCTTCTGTTTCCGTGTCAGTTACTTCTTCCTCTTCGAAGGTCGAACCGTTAGTCTCAGATGAGTGGGATACCTGGGTGGATAAATTCGTTGAATCTGATATATCTGTAATGAAAGGATATTTAATGATTTCACACTTTTTTTCTTTAGGAGAACTTTCGTCAAATATCACATCCCTTCCAACTTTTATACACTTCTCTTCTAAGCTCCATAAACGATAACCATTATTATTGTATCCCACCATAATACATTTAGAACTTATCTTATCGAACTTACCTTTCTGTAACTGTTTGGGTATATGAAGATATGCAGAACT
The DNA here is from genome assembly GCA_018342105.1 of Gonioctena quinquepunctata. Taxonomy (NCBI): domain Eukaryota; kingdom Metazoa; phylum Arthropoda; class Insecta; order Coleoptera; family Chrysomelidae; genus Gonioctena; species Gonioctena quinquepunctata. The sequence goes on from JAFIRS010004637.1 coordinate 10,012, forward strand.
TCCGAACACACGCAAGTTATTCAAATTTGGAACTTTCCCATACCACAGTTCATAAGGTGTTTTGAAGTCAACATTCGCGGTTGTAGGTGATCTATTCAGCAAGTACGTAGCTGTTCGAACAGCTTCTCCCCAAAAAGACTTTGATAAACCTGATTCCAAAATTATAGCTCTCGATTTATCTAAAAGAGTTCTATTCAACCTTTCCGCATGACCATTCAATTCAGGCGTATAAGGAATGGTATATTGTATTTGTATTCCACTTTCAGAGCAGTATTGTCTGAATTCATTCGAAACATATTCTCCCCCATTATCACACCTAATATGCATGATTGATCTGCTGAAATGAAGCTTTGCCATCGCTTCAAACTTTCTGAAATGATCAAAAACTTCAGATTTGGAAAATAGCAAATAAATAACACAGAAATGTGTGAAATCATCCATGAATGTTACAAAATATCTTTTGTTATCCCATGTTTTTGGATTAACAGGACCGCAAACATCAGTATGAATGATTTCTAGAGGTTTACTTGCTTTGGTGCGCGTTGAATTGAATGGCAATCTATGTTGTTTGGCTATTACACAAATTTCACACTTATTTGGTTCCGTCCCATTATCAAAAACCATACCATCAGAAAAATTCTGCAATTTTTTACAGAAATGAAAATTTAAATGACCCAACCTACGATGCCACAACATATTTTCATTTCTTGAACAAATATAAGAATCTGATAGTTTCAGATTTACACCAAAATCTACTTCATAAAGAGTGCCTTCACGATAACCTTCGACCAATATTTCATTACCTTTCATTATAAAAATTTGATGCTCGTGTAAATCAACTCTGAAACCTTTTTCTTCAATTTTTCCAACGGATAATAAATTCTTTCGGAGATTCGGCACGTAAATAACATCCAGTAAGGTATAATTATGAATCCTTCCGTCGACGTTATTGGACACTCTGATACTGCCAACATGTGTTCCCTCCAAATCTTCTCCTGCTTTTGCAACTCCAATTTTTATTGGTTTCTCCAACTCCTTCACATCCTCCAAAACTTGAATATCGTTTGTCAAATGATCTGAGGCTCCTGAGTCAACATACCAGATCATTCGAGAAAGTTCATTGTATTTGGAACTAGAGCTTGAATTGTTCACCATGAAAGCTACACCTTCAGCATCATCAGGAAACTTTTGACGTTCATCATCTCTGTCTTGACAATCTTCTGACATATTCGCATTATGTCGTTTCTGGAAATGTTTCCTGAATTTCTTGTTGGGGCAATTGTATTGGATGTGACCCATTTGATTGCAGCCAAAACATCGAATCTGTGATCTTCCACGTACTCTTGAACCAAATCCAGCTCCATCAGTCACAATCGAGGACCTGTAGCTACTATGCCTTCTTTTTGTCTCTTCATCCAATAACCGACTTTTCACAAAATCAATAGTGATTTTTTCAGACGATAAAGTTTCGATGGCAGTAACGACAATATTATACGATTCAGGTAAACTTAATAGCAACATATATGCTAAGGTTTCCTCGTCAAGCTTTCCACCAGCAGATTTGATTTTCCGAACAGTATCATCAAATTTAACAATATGACTTTCCATTGACTCCTCATTATATTTCATGGTCAATAATTGCTTAAGGAATAATAGTCTGTTTGAAACTCCTTGTCTCTCGAATGTTGATACCAATCTTTCGCTGTCGTACCCTCTCTCACATACTCCAGATGAGAGTCGGCCACACACTGAATAATGATAGATTTGGCTTTGTTGTCTTGCTGATCAAAATTCTTTCGAGCTGGAGGATCTTTGGTTAAACATTCGAAAACACCATACTCTTGTAGGATGACTTCAACTCTAAATTTCCAGGTACTGAAATTCTCTCCATGGAATTGAACAATTCCAAACTTATCTTCCTTTTTCACAGACATTGGTACTGAATAAATTCAATATGGTTTGTCTGGGCCCATAACCTTTTAAATATCTTTATTAATGGGAATATTTATCTGACAGACTTTTACTTTTCTTGACAGTATATCTCACATAATACACTACCTATTCACAATTGAATAAAACAAAAACAAAACATACATAGACCAGGAAAGCTTAGATTAGAAACACAACAAAATAATCTGGATCTTCTTTCAAATTTTGAATCATCTGTTGGCAAAATTCCAGCCATTTCCTCTCATGAGTCTCTGTTAAAACGTGTACGGGTAAAATTTCATAGGTTTGTAGTTGTTGTTTCTCAAAGTACGTTGGATTTTGAAAACACTTTTACCTAATTGATCAGCTACATTTTTAAACCACATTCAGAATTTCCAAAAAAATAATACAATGTCTCAAAAAAGTCTATTCGCGAATTAATATGGATAGGCTTACCTTCGAAATGGAGCAGTATATCTAGCTGTTCTTCCTGGTTTTCTTGAACTAAACGCTTTTTTCTACTGAAACTGAAGGTATGATTCACCTTTTGGAACTTAAATATTTTTGAATGTATTTTCTGACGGTGTTGGACGATTTGGATACAACACTCTATATGCACTTTTTGATGCACATTTATTTTTGTGTTTTGTATATAACAAGTATATATTTGAACTTTTCCTTCCTCACTGTAAACCGTTTTGATTATCCCATAAAAGAAATGTCACTAAACAAACATAATATAGTTGTCATTTTCATAGGTTACTTCAAAAATGTTAACTTTCATAGGATAGGTATTTACAGTAATAACTAGTCTAAGTTATTCGATGTATAATTAAAAAACGTTATAAGATAGGGGTAACATATGGTATATTTTTGAAATAAGGAAAAAATATAATTCCAAAAATTCAATAATATACAGGGTATCCCATTAAAAAAAATGTCTCCTGAAATCTGCACGCTACTGTATTTTTGATAGCATTTTATCAAAATTCAGTCATAACCACACAACTTTTAAATTTAACTTTTTTTTCTATGGGCAATAATAACGATGACAAGGGGTGCTGGGTTATTTATAGTGAATATTTATGACATTATTTAGTGTTCGCCACATTTTTATTGAAGGTGGTGAGTTTTTTTATATATTTCATCACTATTTTCAATTTTCTTGAATGTTAATAGTTTTATTTTTATTCCGAATGTTCTGCTCTCACTCACACTCAGTCAGATAATGCTCTCACACTCGCATTTACGGCGAATCGTTTTCTTTGTTTGGGGGATGTTGGACCCTTCGGATAGATTAGGCAATTAAGATAATGTTGTTGAATAGTTGCCTGAAAAACATATATGAAATTCAGATTTGATACTACAACGTCAGTGATACGATTATTTTAGAGCTCTAAAGCACCCGGAGGAAGTTATGACCCGTGAAAAGCGTATGGCAATTGTCAACACCAATTCGAAATAATGTTAATATCAATTAAAAATAATATTTTTTCAAACATTTGGAAAAATCAGGTTTAATATTTCAACGAAAACGAGCTACATTTGTATGTACTTTTGTTACCTGTTTCCTGTAAAAGCCCCCTGATTCAGGTTAGCAAATACACCTACAGAAAAAATCTTAGGTTTGATACTATACCGTAGGTCTGGCGGCTCTGGGCTGTTGGACTATTTGGAGTAATATAACAATATGACTACAGATGATAAACCTATTTTTGTGAAAAAGTCAAATCAACGATTTCTCGCTATTCGATATTATTTCCCATTGAAATTAAATCCTTGAGATTTCTGTTTTAGCTTCTCACCTGTTCAAGTAGAAAGAGAAAACTGGATCGGATACCACTTTTTGATCTACAAGATTATTGAAAACTGGTTTAACATTGTTCACAGATATTCTTTCGAATGCCATTCCTAGAATCCCATCGAATTTACCAGCAATGATTGCTGGTTTCTGGGTAGCTTCAGCAAATAATTGGTCTGTTGCTGAGAGCCCAGCAATCTGAAAATATATACTCGAGATAAAGAACTTCGGCCGTACCATCAATCATCCTACATGGAATTAATAACGTTCAGAATACAGATGCTCTGAGGTATAATACATTGTGTCATGGTCAAAAGTTTTCGAATACCGACAATACCCATATTTCAACGAATTAAGAACAATTTTGGAGATTTCCAGGAAAAATCTTCCTTCAAATTTTTTGACTACATCGCTCACTTTACCTTTGGTGTAAGTAAACTCATCAGTGTATGGTAATTGTTGAAGTAACTTTACATATTTAAATAAAAACAATAAAAATAATTTTTTTTTGTGTTGTGGGAAATAAACTCTTCCGTTTTTTGGTTCTATCCAACCTACTGTTGACTGTACCTATCTTATCACCATATATTTATGTAACGGTCGCCTATTCGTAGTGTCTCTGTATTTATACATCAACAACAACTGTTTTTTTTATTGTGTAATTTTTTTAATAATTTTTTCAATTATTTCCAATATATTATTTGTAGCCCTGAAGAAGGCGAGATTCCTCGCCGAAACGTTGGCAATACAATTGTGGATTGAGAGTGGTGTTTTTCTCAAATTGTCCGACTGCTCGTGAAAAAAACTACGATAATATCTCTTATTGATATGAGTCATTTCGAAAGTTCAATACATATGGACCTTGAAATCATCGAAGATTCCAAAACTAATAGTTATTGTAATGTACAGTAATTGAGATGAAATGAATATACTCCTCTATAATCCGTGAAGCTAATATAACAATCATGCGAAATATATTTAAAAATATTAAATCGTAACTATGAGTACCAACCACCAACCAAATTGATATACATACACAGAGAATTCCTGCCGCTTTATGTCCACATACCTAACTTATATTGTAACTATATCGTGATATCTCAGAAAGCTACTAAGAAAAGAATTGAAAGTCGATAATCAATAATTTAAGAGTCGAAGGATAATTGTCGGCTATTCCTGTAAAATAAAATTATAGTTGGAAAAATTAAAAAAACACGCATATATGGCAATAAGGATTAACAAGTTGAAAATAATAAGAATAAAGTAATTGACCAAAAAATTTTTTTTTATGTAAAAAAGCGTATCAGTTATCTTAATATCATTATTTAAGGGAGTAAAGACCAGACGTACCTATTTATCGGACCCGATATCGGGGGGCCGATCAAGTGCTATCAGTTACTAGTTAAGCCGGGATCCAACGGCGTGTGGAGTGGCAATCCTGGATTGAGGGTTGAGTGTCAAGGTTGGCGCAACGAAATGTGTCGGGCCGTTCCCACGGCGCAAGTAGGATCGCGGTTTCAAACGTCGACACGCAGCGGTTGTAGTCTGTTGAAGGACGGCAGTGTTGGTGGTAAAAATTTAAATAATTTGGTTTAATTGCACGAAAAGATGAACCGTGAGCTGACGCCGCAGCCTATTATTTTATGTTAGGAATTTATAGGATGACAAGAGGACAAATAAAACGAAAAATCTGGTGGAGCGTGGAGAGGGTTACAAATTGTAACACCACTTCGTTCGACCACTCCATGGTGAAAGTTACCACGGCACACGACACTGACAGTACCACGCGCTTAGCCGCGTCGTACGACGGGACTCACCGCGCCGAACGAAGATCACCAAGCCTGCTTTATCCGACGGAGCGTGAACTGGCAAGTTTGGCGCGAGGAGTGCCACTCCACGCGCCGTTGGATCCCCGCTTTATAGTCCAGTCATCTTAGTAAGTTCACCTCGGAATTTGAGATACCCAGCTGAATATTTGTATAAACTTGTATTTTGGCATTCTAAAAGTTGTCTCAAAACCTACATATGGTAGGGTGTACGCGTCTATTAAAATTTGAGGTCAAAGGTCACAAAAATCTATTTTTTGCATATTTTGTGCAAATACCTCATTTTCTATGGGTTTTTTGCTATTTGTATTTATTATCAATATTGTAGAGAATTAAATTTCCTATAACTTTTGTTTCAAAATTTTTTTTATATGTTGAATTGTTTTTGAGATAGAGGGCGGAGAGCGCGCGGTTAGAGCATAATGTAAGGTCAACCGGTATAGTCCCGGTCAAAACACGCTATATAAAGTTTATTAATTATTGATAAATAAATAATTAATAATAATTTTCATTGGTTATCAAATATTACATTATATTTAATCATTTTTTTACTTTTGTATCTATTTTTAATTAGGTATTAATTTATTTAATAACCCTTACCTGCCCGTGTAGTTATAGAATTGTTAAGGAAAATACTTAAATTATATTTTAATTCTAATGTAATTTATATTAATAACTCCTTAAATAATTAAAAAATAAAATAAAAATAAAATTAATTTATGATTTTATTCAAAATACCATTCTATTCTGAATAGAATAAAAATTACATGAACTGCAACTTATTATAATTTTAATTATCTTCTTCATCGTCATCTCCCAACCGCTGTGGTGTTTCGAAGTCTTCTTCTATATCATCTTCAGCGACATTTATCTCCAGGTCTTCCATGATTTCGGGGTCACTTCATTTACATCGCTCTGACATGGTGAAGAATTGAGACAAGCTTGCCCATTACACTGGCCACAAGCTAAAGAGCACTGCAACCCCGATTTCCTGCATCCACAATCATCCAAATCATGCCCTAACCAAGTTTGAACTTGATAATAAACACGATTGACATGTTGTTGAGCTGCTGCACTTGGTGGAATATTTGATAACTGCACAGGTTTATTCAGTTTCGTAGACTTGACGTATTGTGCATAACGAAGATGATCAATACTGTCCAGTCCAGTCTCAAATAATCTTTGAACCGGACAGTTTTCTCCTTCAAATGCTGCTGCAAGTTGCTCCAAATTCGACAGTTTCTCAAATGCTTTTAGAAACGTTTTTTTTTTCTTTTTTAAAAAGCGCAGAAGTTGTATCACAGCCACTTAATGCGTGCAGAAACAAAATATGTTTCTTCGAACGATGATATTTATCAAAACTTTTGGAAGAGTATATGTTTGATTTTACATTTCCTTTGCCGACTTTTTTAAAGGAAATTTCTTGTTGATGAGATAGTGTACGCCCAATTAAAATGACCAGTAGATCAATATCTTCTCCTATTATAACTGCAGTTTTTTCAGGTTTCGATTCTTTGATTGCTGTTTCTATAATTAGTACATCTGCATCATCTCTGGCCTGTTTGGTATTAATATTGACAGCTTGTAATTTTTCAATTAGCATATTAATGAGCTTTTCTTTGTTACTTCGATTTGATAAAAAAATTTCTTGCGTAATTGGTACAACCATTGTTTTGTCGAAACAAACTTCGTATGTTTTTGAAATTGCAGCAATTCTTCTCAGTTGCTCCATTGCTTTTATGTTCTTACTGTAGTCAGAATATCCGTCAAATCCGTCTACTTAAATTATAATTAGTGGATATGAGAATATAATTAAAATGTAATTAAAGTTTGTCCCTTAATTATTTTTCAATTTTAGGAATCGGTTGTAAGTATTATTGAATAGATAGATCCAATTGATGAAAAAAATGATTAAATATAATGTAATAGTTGATAACAAATGAAAATTATTATTAATTATTTATTTATCAATAATTAATAAAGTTTATATAGCGTGTTTTGACCGGGACTATACCGGTTGACCTTACATTATGCTCTAACCGCGCGCTCTCCGCCCTCTATCTCGAAAATGATTCAACGTATAAAATTTTTTTGAAATAAAAGGTGTAGGGAATTTAATTCTCTACAATATTGATAATATTTGCACAAAATATGAAAAAATTTATTTTTGTGACCTTTGACCTCAAATTTTAATAGACGCGTACACCCTACCATATGTAGGTTTTGAGACAACTTTTAGAATGCCAAAATAAAAGTTCATACAAATATTCAGCTGGGTATCTCAAATTCCGAGATTCTTACCTAATTTTGACTAAGATGACTGGGGTATTATACGTGAACCGGCAAGGATGGCTCCTGCTCTGTCGAAAAAGAAAAGAATTGGGATTGCTCTAACAGCGAATAGGTCCCAAAGGCACTCATATTATTTCCAATATTCAATTAATGCAATCATTGCACGATTATCACTTATTGAGCTTGAACACGTATCTTGAATAACACACAAACAGTTGCACGAAAAACGAGAAGAAATAAGTTAAATGAAATGAAGAGGGAAAGGAAATCGTGTCAGTGACAGGTGCTACACACGTGCCAACCAAAAGGGAGAAAAGGTGAGGGATCGGACCGATCTACTTCCGGGCCACCCGTCAACCCGATATCGGGAACGCAATTATTTAGTCGGCCGACGAGCCTACACACGTCACGATTTTGAGTCCCGACGTCGGCCTTCCGATATCGGTCCAGATAAATTGGTACGTCTGTAGGCCCCTTGAAGAGCACCTCACGCTTTTTTTACAGAAAAGAAAATTATTTGGTCAATGAGTTTTTCTTATTATATTCCACTTTTTAGTCGTTATTGTCATATATGCGTGTTTTTTTAGTTTTTTTAAACTATAATATTATTTTCAACTTTTTGGTCCATATTGCTACAGAAGACTAAAACAGACTACGGGAGAAAAACTCTTCGATTGATTTATCCACATGAGATGGAAGTTATTAATAACAAAATTTTGCACTGGTTCTCAGCATATTCGCCATATCTTTGAATTTCAAATTATACTGAGAACGGCCTCAGTGCATTCACCATATTTTACTAGTAGCCATTGAAGAGTTCCACTATTCACATACTGGCTCCATCATCAGATCAGCTCCAATATACCAAATTATAGAATTGTCATCCAAACTACATATACATACCAAGTTTCATTCAGATACGACAATTAGAAGTAGGTTAAAATTGACTTCCAAATTTGATTACATTATTTGTTAGTTACAAGTGAAGCTAATAAAAGCGTGTTAAAAACGAAAATAATCTTTCAGATTTGCGAATAACAAACAATGTTTTCATGCCTGAAAGATTATTTCGATTTTCAAATTATATTTTATACATTTGAGGTCCAAGTAAAGTTTAACCATTTTCAATTGCAGAAGTTGTTTCTATAGGGAGCAAATCAAAAACTCACATCGCTAACACGAGCGTATATGCGAAGAATAAGAACGAAATATGTACTACTCGTAAACATTCTCCGTCGGCGGAAGGAAGATCAAAAGAGCCGATAGTCAACGTGGGTTTGCGTGACAGCTGTTTAATTCTTCATCAACCAATTAAAACGGACCGCAAGCCAATGATAATGCATGTAGGTGGGACTGATAAATCACCAGTTAAATACGTGTTTCTGAAGGTCTGAATACATCAAAGCCAGTAGCGCCTCTGGTCTGGGATTGAAATAGGTTTTAAAATATATAGTTTTGTTGGAAAATATGTCTTTTTTCGACCATGAGAAAATTAAATTATGATGATCCGATTGCCTATTGATACATACTTACTCGTTTATGGCATACTTTTAAAATATTTAAATATCTAAATAAAATTAGTTATCTCTACCTCTGCTGCTCAAGGATGCCGCCTCAAGACTGGGAAACTTGTTTTTTATGCTTCTGCAATGGATAATGGATGAACTATACTAAAATGAACAGGGCTATAGTTCATCCATTATCAATTGCAGAAGCATAAAAAAAAGTTTCCCAGTCTTGCGGCGGAATCCTTTGAGCAGCAGATGCGGAAATAACTAATTTTATTTAGATTTTTAGATATTTTAAAAATACGTTAAAATAAAAAATATGCCATAAACGAGGAAGTATGTATTAATAGGCAATCGGATCATCATAATTTCATTTTCCCATGGTCGAAAAAAAGCCATATTTTCCATCAAAACACAACACAACTATATAATATTTTAAAACCTATTTCGATCCCAGACCAGAGACACTACTGGCTTTCAATTACTCAGACCTCCTGAAACTGGTGATTTATTAGTCTCAACGTATAGACACACCTACAAGCATTATTGGCTTGCGGTTACTCAAACAGCTGTCACTCAAACCCACGTTGACTATCGGCTCTTTTGATCTTCCTTTGATCTTCGGTTCGCCGACGGAGAATGTTTACGAGTAGTACACTTTATTTTTCGTTCCGTTTCTTCGCATATACGCTCGTGTTAGCGAAGTGAGTTTTTGATTTGCTCCCTATAGAAACAGCTTCTGCAATTGAAAATGGTTAAACTTATACCGTTGTTATTGAACCTAATGATGCCATCGAGACAAGAAATTCAGGTCTTTCGTTCAATACTTGTTAGATTATGGCTAACGCATGTAGCATTTTTTTTTCAATTTCTGAAGTTACAAATTTTTGCAAGCAATGGTTTATCTGATCTGTAACAATCTGCTCCTGTCAAACGAACACTCTTTGATCGATTGCTCGGAACAAACGAACAACCAAGTATTGCTCAAATCAGATTAGAGCAACGTGAGCATGACAAACGAACGGGCATAAAATGCCATTATTCGAATTTAGGTGGAAGAACGTTGTTTTTTACCGAGATTTAAAGATTCTTCAGGTATACACATTTTCCATCAATTTGCCTATTACAGATGAAAGGGTTCTTATATAATTCCAAATCTTGAATTCCATTGTAGAACTGAACAAATAATGGATAAATGTAGACAATGGAAATGTTCATGCAAAATAGAAGTAATCACGTTCATGGATTTCCATTCTGCTATAAGCCATTGCACATGAAAAAGGAAACACCTAGTTTATGATTCCGAGTGCAGGCAGTCATATTATTTTTGCAGCGGTCAATAACCTATATGACATTTAGTACACGTCTAGCTCCGATAATTCGTGTAGTTACTTGAAGCTTAGCTTGACGTTCGCCATATTTCCATAAAACATTTTAATTTGTCTTCACCGATATTTGAAAATTTCATCTATCAACTAGTTAACAACTAAAATACAAACGTTGGAAGCAACATAACTAAACTGTAAAAATGTTCAACTCACTTCGACACTGTCAGAAGACATGAAACCACTAAGACTTCCCGATCCATATGCTATATCAAATTTAGTATCGTTGGCTTTATAAGTTGAAGATTTCTTAGAATCATATTTGTTGTGGAATGCTGAAAAAAAATTAAAAAAATTACAGAAAAAGGTCATGTTGAATTAAAAAATAATGTGGTATAGTATTTAGTCTTAAGAGAAGCTTGTTGAAATTGAGAAGGATCACTCATTTCTAGATAATTTTGCGTTTTGGGGACTATTAGTAAGTGACGCCCTCAATAAAATAATCTTTCATTGAATAAATTCTGAATACACAAATTACTTTTTTTCCAAATTTTGAATACTCAGTAGAAATCTTTCACATAATGACAACAGTTTAACGAAAATAGTTGAGTAAAGTTTTTTGTTCAAAAAAAGAAATCTAACATATAATTCACAACTTACTCTAAACTTCAAAGAACTCAATTAAAAAACTGATTGAACTCTGGTACTTATTTAACCATTTGGTATATCAATGTATAATTCAATATGATTTCATAGTGTTTTGAATATGAGTTCGGAAAATAAGTATGAATAAAAAATGGTCAACTTACTGCAAGTCATATTCAAGAGGCAACATTTTTTAGAAGGAACCCATAGGTTTGAAGATCCGGTATCGAAAATAACATTGAACTTTTGTCCTGGAGTTCCTATGGTTATTTCTCCGTAATATTGAGCCTGCAAAAATTCAGTATTTGTTGAATATACTATTAAAACCTGATTGTTCAGAACAATTGTAGTCGTTACATTTTCGAATTAATGAAGCAAAATCTTTCAATAATTTTCAATGTAGGTATTTTTAAATAATCGAATAATTAAATTAATTAAATCGAATGAAAAAAAATGGAGAAATAAAAAATTGACCAATGTTACCAGAATTAATCTAGAAAAACGATTATATTTTTCTGTTCGAGCGGGAATGCAAGTTCGAAACATATTTCTCTATTTAGATGCCCTCACAAATGTAAATACAATGTCAATTTCAGAAGATAAAGACATGCCAAATTTTCAATTACTCATGCCCTTGTGAAAAATATTGTTACAAATACCCTACGCAACTGCCTTATCGTCATCAATCGACATTGGCTCGTTGACGTAACAACAAAGTTCTAATAGGAGTCGAAAAAAGGGTAGGGGAGACTGTTGTACCTTGATCATAGTGTACCTTGGATCAACCTTCAGTTTCTTGACAAATGCTGCTCAGTAGAGTGCAAGCAAGCGGAAGAGTGGTAGTCCATGTGCTATTGTTTTCGAGTAAAATATAAATATTTATTTTTAGTTCAGAAAGTAGCAACTTCTGGTTCTACTGTTAATTTTTTTTACAAGTTGACGATTGAGTTTCGTGTTCACATTTTACCTGAATCACTGCCCATTGGTGAGTAATTTGTTATGCCATATTTCAGTTTTAAATATAACCTAGAATATTGAGGAAGATAAATTTGTAAAAACGCACCATCATGTACCTTGGATCGGCTAGAACTGAACAGTTGTGGTTCCAAGAGGACTTTTCCAGCTTTAACTATTATTGTTAAAAGTTTACTAATATTGAGAGTGAAATAAAATTTACATATCTAATTGTTTTGCCTATTAATTTTAAGTTATAAATTTCATATTGTAACTTTTTGCACATATGTATACAAATAAAAATCAGGTTATACTTTAATACAATCTTATTTCTTCCTATAATGAAACAATATAATATAAGTTCTGTATGAAAATGTTGTTTTTAATACATATTATCTATCTTTTAGGTACAAGACGTTGATGGTCCAAGGTACACTAGAGCGGATCCTTGGTACATTATGGTCTTGTACCATTGATCACATATCAATAAAATATAAATATTTTTTCATACTACTGTTTAATATTCAAATTCTCAAAAAATACATAGTGGTGATATCAGAAGAGACTCTTTCCATTATTATATTTCAAAAAATGGCTTTTGAGAAAATATAAAAGTAAATTGTGATCCAAAGTACAACAGTCTCCCATATAGATGTTCTGACTAAAATTAGTTCACAGAAGATCCGACAGATCTAGAAATGAAACATAGTTAGAGGAACCACCATCGTGAACGTTCTGGTAGCTTCACTTACCTAACGACTATATAAACTACAGTGGGTCGCTAGTAGAGTAAGTTGAAGTCACTCATTTAGTAAGTCAAAGAGCAGTAAATGAAGTTGTGAAGTTAAATTGACTTATTGAATTGTCATACTTGAATATTGTTTTGTGAAGCTGTAAATAAACGGAGAATAATTAGTCTAGTGTTTAAATAGCCCCGTAACAATATTGTTACGTAACGAATCTGGGATTCGTGCCTATTAAAATGCAGGACTAATTAATCTCCGTGTATTTACACTTCACAACACAAAACAATAATAAACTCTGACAATTAAATGACTCAATCGAAATTCACTGTCAAAATATACTACGCACTCTACTGAACTCTGTTTCCGTTTAACTCGCGTTTCTGTATCGAAATCTCAGGATTCATTGGCTGCCTTCTGGAAGACCTTCCTGAAATATTGCCGTAACACGAGACAAACATACAGTGGCGTAGTGTATTCGTTTTTGTAACAATATGAACACCATAATCAAGTTTTGGTAACATCATATAAATCAAAATGCAAGCGAGCACGTTATGATGAATCAGACACTTCGTTTATTAAAACTAAAGCCTCTGAGAAATAGAATCGATAATATTTGAAATATAGCGGTAATTATTTTTTACTACTCTAGTCATATTCAAACTTTCAATGTTATTTTCATAAAGCCTCGTTAGGTAACTGTTTCACATCTTTAATTCTTATGGTAAATTCCACAGACAACTGTAAAAAACAAAATGATACCACAAAAAGGTTTCTACTACAAAATCAACGCCACCAACTAAAGAAATCAAGTAACACAAGTCGAAAGACAGCCATTTCCTCCAACATTTTGGTAAAACAAATGATTTCGATGCTGGTCAATTACAAGCCGTATGAAGTCCAAAAATAGAGAAAAAAGACAAGGAGTCCCACTCTGAGAAAGCTTACAGTAAAGTGTGTTTAAAATGGACGAGTTTGAAATGTTGAGCCAAAAAGGCAAACCGATGTAAATTACCGGTGCCAGCGGTTATAAAATTACTTTTCATAGTAGTAGTTTAGTAAATAGTAAACGGTGGAAGTGTACGAGGAGAAACACCAATCACGAACCAAATTCACAAGAAGGAGTAACTAGCAATTCAGTAAAAAATGGCAGTTGACAATTTATCGGAAAAAACCTATGAAAGTGATAAAATCGAACGCTGTAAGTGAATCAGTTACAACTAAAAATGTTTTAAGAACGAGGAACATGTATATCACGCATAATTACCAAAAGATATCACAACCTAGTTAAAAAGCTCGATATTGTTACTGACAGACAAGATAAGTTTTTAGTCAGAAATGATTCTATTAACAATATAGTATTTTTTTCGGTAAAATAAATTTGAGTTTGATGAATTCAGAGGAATTTTATGCTGATGGATCTTTTCAGTACTGTCCTAAACTGTTTTCGCAAATTTTTACCATTCATGTTTTAAAAACCACCATTATATTCCCTTAGTTTTTTGGTTGTTGCCAAATAAACTTCACAACCTTTGAGTATATAAAGAAAGAGTGTCAACAATTATTCAGTGTGCCTTTAAAGCTATTACGATTCCCTGCAGATTTTCAAATCGCTATTCATAAAGCAATATGGGAAGCATTTCCAGAAACCAATATCATAGGATGTCGATTTCACTTAGCACAGGCCTGGTACAGAAAAATCCAGAAGTTGGGTCTTTCGGGTGAGTAGAGGAAGAATAATGGAATAAAACTAAAGTAGGTAAATTTTTGCATTGTTTTTGTTTGTCGTTTTTAAAACCAGATGTAAGTGACTGTTTTGCAATTGTTCTTTTTTTAATTTAAACCGAAACATGATGTTGGTACTGGATAATCTGTCATTCTATAGTCCTCATCCGAATGTTAATCAGTTTTCAAGAGTTATTTTGGAATTTCAATTAGATACATTAACAAAACACAAAACACAAAACAAAAATTAACAGCATTAAAATAAAACATGAAACACAGATACGATGTAAAAAAATACCGAAACCCAAAATTGCAAGATTTGTCCCAAAACAACAAAATATGAATAGATTTTGTTAAAAGCATTTCATATTATTATAATCCAGCTTAAGTTTTTTAGTATATTTGTTGGTATTTGTATGAATATGGCTTCGGTTATTTTTAAGGTTCCTATATTTGTGTACATTCCTGTATTTCTGTTGTAAAATTTCCGCATGTATTCTTATAGTTTGTAAAAAATACTTAATAAAAATGAATTTACATACTTTCGAATTTGTATTTTTTATTGTATTACTTCGGAAATATTAGTGGAGCTGACAACACTGTTTGTTATTAAATAATATCCTCAATTAATATAATTTTTGCTTGCGGAGCGATCTCGGACTCTCATTTTCTAGTTGGATATAATTTAATTGGCTACCTCGACCACGCTCTGATTACCTTGGCCGAAATAATCTCCATTGAATTTTGAGCAACTTTGATATTTCCCATATGGTCTATCTGTCCGCCTGTATGCGTTGATTTTTTGTAGTGCCATAATTCCGGAACCCTTTTACATGTCAGCTTAAGACTTGCTCATTTTATTCTACCGAAACAAAAAGTAACAAAAAAGTTAAGCCCGTCATTTCTAATATTTTTTCAATTGGTTATGGCATTGTTTTCAATAATTAGAAGGTTTCTAATGTAATGAATGAATTATTTTTCATTTTCCTGAACTGGGCACCCCAAAATATATTGTAACATTTTGGAGAAGAGGATTATTCTTGGCTCACTAATAGCTTTTCCAGAAACAATAGAAGTGTATTATCTCTCAACTCTCGTTGAGTATTAGGATAAAGTTCAGAAAAATACCGTAAAATACTGTAACGTAAATAAACTTAACTTGGTTTATACTAATTTATTTCACACTTATATCTACAACTTAATTTATATTATGCCACTGTATAGCTCGATCGTATGGGCTCGTTCAGACTGTTTTTGCCATCTTGAGGGCTACCTATTTATCTCCGTCACAGGATTCCCGATCTTTCGAATTCCGGCAGTTGGCGACGGCATGTTCCAATTGTTTCCAATATTGACCGTTGTTTTCCGTGGAAGAGCGACTGGATGGTTCTCGAATATCTCCGGGGATGATCTCATCGCTGTCGATGGCAACGTGTGAGGCGACAGGTCCGGCCTAGGTTCGTTACATTGCCCCCTTCTTAAAGACATTTCGTCCCGAAATTTCATCCTTGGAGTGTGACGATATCTGCATGACTCCCCATATCTGCACCGTGAAGTTCGATGGAAGTAACACTCCACGGTCTTCATGATCGGTCGTGGAAGAGGGTTACAGCAAACCAAAATCCTGACGCCGCTGGATCTGAATATCGCCTCCAGCATACTTCTTATGACTCTCCAGTCCAACCCATCAATACCACAGGATAGTTTTGGAATTGCTAGATCCGCCAGATTCTGGTCCACCATAGTATCTCTTAGTTTGGTGAGACTCTTCCAGACATCTTCATAGGACGGTTTATCTTGGGAATGCCTCTTGGTAACTAGGTAGTAGATGTTTCTCTGGCCTTTCTTCAACTGTAGTACCCCACCAACTTCTGGATTCTGCTCCCGCAGTGTTTGGAGTTGACCAAATTTCTTGGAGAACACTACGGCGATGCCCCTGGACATTCGAAGATCTTCTGCCACACAGTGCGCTAGTGCGTAGTCAGCAGGCACCTCGAAAAGGTCTCGTGACTCCTCTCTAGTAACCCCATGTAGAACTTTCTGCCCGTTTGAATACAAGGACATGAACTTCTCGAACGTCATATCATCCTCCGGTGGCTTGAGGGTGCGAACTTGGTCATGGTTTCCAGCGTAAGGGGCCAACCTGTTGAAATGGACGACCCTTGGTTTCCCTCGGGGTGGCTTATGGATTCGGTACACAAGGTCGTTTATCCTTTTCACGATTTTATACGGGCCTTCCACGAGTTCCGCAACTTTGGTGATAGTCCACGACGACGTTTGGGGTTGTAGAGCCAAACCAGGTCATCAACCTTAAATCCTCCAGCGTCGGCCTTGATGTCATAGGTCTTCTTCATTTTATCGCTGGCACTCTGGATGTTCAACCGGACTCGTTCGTGGATGTCATCCATTCTCTGCCGAAGTTTGCTGACGTAGTCCTCTCCCGCAGTGTCTTGTCCTGGCGGTATCCCAAACTTCAGGTCACAAGGCAGTCGCAGTTCTCGGCCCATTATAATACTAGCAGGAGTTTGACCGGTTGACTCGTGTACTGCGGATCGATAGGCCATCAGGAACAAATGAAGATACTGGTCCCAGTCTCTTTGATGGTCAGAGACAACCTTGGACAAGTGGCGGTTGATCGTCCTGTTCATCCGTTCCACCATTCCATCGGACTGCGGATGTAGGGCCGTGGTTCTTGTCTTGCGGATGTTCAGCAGTAGACATATTTCTTGGAAAAGGTTGGATTCGAAATTTCTGCCTTGATCCGAGTGCAGCTCCATTGGAATACCGAATCGACATATCCACTCATTCACCAAGACGTCGGCGACGGTGATGGCTTCCTGGTTGAGCAGGGCATAGGCTTCCGCCCACTTACTGAAGTAGTCCATTGCCACAAGGATGTATTTATTCCCGTGGTCGGATACGGGAAACGGGCCGGCGATGTCAATGGCGATTCTCTCGAACGGGCTGCCTACGTTGTACTGACACATCGGGGCCTTGGGTCGTATTCGAGGTCCATTGCTAGCAGCGCATACAGCGCACTTTCTGCACCAGTCCTGGACGTCAGCTTGACAATTGGCCCAGTAAAACCGTTGCCTCACTTTCTGCAGGGTCTTCGTCACTACCAGATGTCCTCCGGCGACTCCATCATGGATTTCCCGCAGCACTTCCTCTCTTCTGTTCCTGGGAACAATTATTTGGCGTCTGTCTTCCCCACCAATATCGGCCTCCAGCACACGTTTCAGGATCCCATTGTCCAGAATAAGAGAGTTCCATTGTGCCCAATAGGACTTAACAGCCGGCGAGTAACCTGCGACTTCCTGCCATGATGGTCTTCGATTGCCCTTCTTCCAGCTGACGACTAAGCCAAGGTCGGGGTCTCTCTCTTGGTCTTTCTGGATCTTGCTGTCATTCCAGTTGTCATCCATTGCCGCGGTTCTACAAAGTGTTGCTTCTTTCTCTTCTGCTCGTCGGCAATGTGAGCAATCATCTGGACATGGTCTTCGCGACAAGGCATCTGCATTCTTATGGCTAGTTCCGGCTCGATGTTCGATCTCGAAATCGAATTCTTGGAGTCTCTCGATCCAACGTGCTACTTGACCCTCAGGATTTTTGAACTGTAAGAGCCATTTGAGAGCTGCATGGTCAGTTCTCAACAGGAATCTTCTTCCATACACGTACTTGTAGAAGTGTTCCACTCCCTTTACAACAGCTAACAGCCTCGCCTGGTGACACAGTAATTGCGCTCTGGTTTGCTAAGCGTCTTGCTGAAATAACCAATGACCTTCTCCTGTCCCTCCTGGATCTGAGATAGGACAGCTCCAAGTCCCACGTTGCTGGCGTCCGTATCCAAAATGAATTTCCCTTTGGGTAGGGGATAGCTCAGTATAGGTGCGTTGATCAAAGCTCCTTTCAGCTTCCTGAACGAGTCTTGACATTCTTCAGACCACTGGAACTTTGTTTGGCCTTCCGTGAGCTTGGTCAGTGGTTTAGCGATGTTGGCGAATCCCAGCACATATCGGCGATAGTATGTGCATAAACCAAGGAAACTTCGAAGTTGGTGAATGTCTTTTGGGATGGGCCAATCCTTAACAGCTTTGATCTTCTGGTCGTCCACTGCTACTCCTTCCCCAGAGACAACGTGGCCGAGGTATCGTACTTCTTTTGGAACAGATGGCATTTCTTAGGGCTCAGTTTCAATCGGAGTTCCTCAGTCGCAGGAATACTTCCTCCAAGTTTTCACGTGGTCCTCAAACGATCTGCCGACCACAATTATGTCGTCGAGATACACTAGACACGTGTTCCATGAGAGTCCCTTCAGTACTGTTTCCATCAATCTTTCGAATGTGGCGGGAGCATTACAGAGCCCGAATGGCATAACGGTGAACTGCCACAATCCTGAGCCGATGGTAAAAGCAGTCTTTTCTCGATCTTCCTGAGCCAGTTCTACTTGCCAGTATCCACTCTTCAGATCAAGGGTCGAGAAAATCGTGGAACCAGCCAACGTGTCTAGGGTGTCATCTATTCTCGGGAGAGGGTAACTGTCCTTCTTCGTGACATTATTAAGTTGGCGATAGTCTACACAAAAGCGTGTCGATCCATCCTTTTTCTTCACCAGTACGACTGGAGAGGACCAGGGACTGTCAGATGGTTCGATAACTCCTTTTTTTCCCATATCGCTGACTATTTTGTCAGCCTCTTCCTTCTTGGCAAGAGGAAGTCTTCTTGCTGATTGCCGGATCGGTCGGGCACCCCAGTATCAATCTTGTGCTGGACCACATTAGTTCGACCTCCTTTTCCTTGTCCGGTATCGAAGATGTCTTGGTACTTCTTAACTAAATCTCTTAGTTTGGGCTGTTGAGCTGGTTTTATATCTTTGGAAGAGATGGCAACTAATTTTTCTAGTTCTGTGGGCAAGTTGTTGGGTTGGCTAATCGTACCTCGTACGCCCCGGATCACAGATGAAACTGACGAGCAGTGCCCTAAAATTGTTCCTTTCTTTAAGGTCACTGGAAAGTAATTGACATTCATGACCCTTACCGGTACAAATTTTTCAGCACGTAACAGGGTTTTCCCTAGGGCAATCCCTCGTCCAATTTTCTCATCATGAAGTTTGGGCTCGAACATCATCACGTCTCCACTGCGAGCCTCCAGGATGGTTTCAGCCCTCTCAGGTACGCTTACATCTTCAGCCAACAGCACACGGATCAACTCTTCACTTCTCCCATGAAGTACCAGCTCTTCTCCGTTGACACGTAGGACGCCGTCTTTGAAATCCAATTCAAACCCTCTGGAATTCATGATGTCCATTCCGATGATTGCATCGTCTTCGATGTCCGCTACAAGTGCCTGATGTTTCACTTTAGTGCTGCCCAAAATTATTTCAATCGGTAGCTCGCCATATACAGTAGCTGGTTCCCCTGTTGCTGTGCGTAGCTTCCAAGTTGTCGGTTCAATTCGTTCCGGTGTTCTGGCAAAGGAGGGTCCGAGAATTGTCCTAGTCGCACCTGTATCTAGCAGCATGGTGCAAGGCTCGTTATTGATGAGACCGTCTACGAAAACACCTCTGTTCTGTCGTTTCAGGATAGCGACATATGCGTTGTTAACCGGGGCTTGCTGGACACAGGCCGACGATTGCCCCTTCTCGTCGACCTTCTTTAGTTTACCTGCATCGGAGTCGTGTTTTCGAATGTTGGACATTTGCTACGCACATGTCCAATTTTGCCACAATTCCAGCATCTTATCTGTCTTTTCTCCGGCAAAACTTCCTTCATCACTTTTCTTATGGCAGCTTCCAAGTCAGCATGCTCCTGTGAGTCTTCTTCAATACTTCGAACTTTACTTTGGTTTTTGCAGGACTGCTTTGCTGCCTCAAATTCCAAAGCGCGTGCCAGTGCGTCTACGAGATGTGTTGGACGAGCTAGTGTCAACGCTTGTCTGGTTTCTTGGTCACGGAGTCCATCCAAGAATGCCTGAACCGCTAATCGCTCCATTACATTCTCCGGTGTGGCTGGATATGCGAGACGAACCAAGCGTGCAATGTCAGCTTCGAATTCTTGTAAGGATTCGCCCGATTTCTGGCAGCGATTTTTCAGTTGGGAGTGGTATACGTGTTCCAAATGGGCGTGGCCATATCGTAATTCTAGATGTTTAATCAGCTGATCATAGTCCTCCTGTTCTTGGGCGGTGAGAGTTTGTAGAATATTTGTCGCTTCTCCACGTAATGCAAGTGTCAGTGCTACAGCTCTTTCCCCTGCATTCCATCCGTTTGCTTTGGCCGCTGCTTCAAACTGCCGGCGGTAATTTGCCCATGGAGTTTTTCCGTCGAACTGAGGCGGCTTCAAGGAAAGCTTCCCTATTTCTGAAATGACCTTGACATCTTTTATACCCTCTTGAACTTTATCCACGTTCAAACTCAAGTCCAGCATTGCATTTTCGTTAACCATCTCTGTGGAGGACGCACTATTAATTTGTTTTTCCAGCTTACTGATCGTTTCCTTTATTTTGTCCATTTCTGCCTCGATTCCGTCTTTGATTCCATCGCTGATTATTTCCTTCATCTTGTCCATCTCTGCCTCGACCCCATCTTTGATTTTATCTACCTCCGTGTTCATTTGCTCCCTAATTTTATCTATCTCTGTCTCAACGGTTCCCATTCTTTCTTCTAGGAAATTAGCCACACCACACAATTCTTTTTTTAGGCCTTTTTTCTGAAGCTTCTCTTCCAATTTCTAGAATTTTCTTCAAGCTTCTCTTCCAGATTTCTAGCATTTTCTTCCAGGCTTCTTGAATTTTCTAGAAGCTTCTCTTCCAGATTTCTAGCATTTTCTTCCAGGCTTCTTGAATTTTCTAGAAGCTTCTCTTCCAGATTTCTAGAATTTTCTTGAAGCTTCTCTTCCAGATTTCTAGATTTCTAGAATTTTGTTGCAGTTCTTCTTTCACGGATTTAGTAGTTTTTCGAGTTTATTCATTACCAAACTTAAATCACCTCCGGGAACTTCGAATAAAAATGTTTCGGGGTCCTCACCTTCTTGTATAAGTCCTTCTGCAAGTCTTTCCTGGAGTACTTGCTTTTTACCTGTTGTTTCCAGTTCCCTTTCCTCCAATTCCTGTTTCAATTCCGCTACCTTCAAATCCGCAAGGCGCACTTTTCTTGAACACATTTTGTCTTTGACGAGGTATCAGTCTGTTTTACACGAAAAGTTATCAGTTTGTTAAAAATTCACTTCGCGAATTCTTTTCCACGGGCCACCAGTCTATTGTCTGTTTCACGCGAAGAGTATATTCCCACGCACAATTGTCCACTTCGCGAAAACCGGGCCACTGTCTATTTTCTGTTTCACGCGAACAGCGTATCAGTTTATATTCCCACGCACAATTGTCCACTTCGCGAAAACCGGGCCACTGTCTATTTTGGGCGTACAGAAAGGTCTATCAATTTATTTTTCTGACTATCCACTCCACGATCACTTGTTTATTTTCAAAATCTCACTTCCGACACCAATTGTAACGTAAATAAACTTAACTTGGTTTATACTAATTTATTTCACACTTATATCTACAACTTAATTTATATTATGCCACTGTATAGCTCGATCGTATGGGCTCGTTCAGACTGTTTTTGCCATCTTGAGGGCTACCTATTTATCTCCGTCACAGGATTCCCGATCTTTCGAATTCCGGCAGTTGGCGACGGCATGTTCCAATTGTTTCCAATATTGACCGTTGTTTTCCGCGGAAGAGCGACTGGATGGTTCTCGAATATCTCCGGGGATGATCTCATCGCTGTCGATGGCAACGTGTGAGGCGACAGGTCCGGCCTAGGTTCGTTACAATACTGTTTCTCAACTACTGATGTTGAAACTGATCTCAAGTGAATTATCCGAATGATCTCATAAATCAAACCTCAGACCCTGAGAGTTTTGGAACCAACCGATATGAACCTTGAGATCCTCTTGATGACTGCTTGATAACGTCATTACACGTGAGCCTATAATAGCATATATACCAGTGGCGTAACTGCCGAAAGGCTTCATAACATAAATATAAAAAGTAGCAACACAGCTTAAAGCATAACAACTCAATTTCAAAGTAATAGGCCCCAATTTTTCGCTTCAATTTCAAAAAATAACTACCAACATACAGGTTTTCCGTTAAATGTGTGGCTTATCAAAGTTATGTATTTTTAAGTTTTTTTAAATTAAACACCCCATATATTTTCACTCGGTTGAATTCCTTTGGAAGAGTGTCTCTCAAAAATATAAGGTAGTATGGTATGGTTTATACCAGGTGGTTCGGAAGTTATGGTGGGATTATTGTCACAAAATGGGTTCATTCAACAGCAAATATCTCAAAATCAATAACTTAGAATAAGAAAATGTTTCTACCAAATATCCTCAAAAATGGTGTATTTTCATTTCCTATTCATGATTTTCATGAATGAATGACGCTTTTCCCATAAAGCTACAACCAAAACTCGGGATCATTTTTTTCTCAGATTTTTCAAATGGAACACCGTATAAATAAGGCCATACCAGAATAGTCTACACTATGAGCGAAAAACTTCTTTAATTCTATTCTTGGTACATTCCATCAGGGGCGGATGAAAAGGGGCAAACCGACCCGGGAAACTATTAACAGCGGCCCGGTCCACTTTTGTAAAAAAGGCACTTCTTAAGGAGCGATACAAAAATCGTTAAATTTATGAAAATAAGCCCTTTTACTTAGGTACTTTCCAAAAGCGTTTAATATTTTTTCAAGTAATAATACATAATATGTATGTACAGAGGATAATTAAAAACTAATGACAACTAAGAGTCTGGTTCTGGATATTGGCGTTGGACAGAACGAAAATTCTCAAACATATGACAATTTTTAGAAAGGTGCTAAGTATCTATATTGCAATGCATTACATCAACTGAACGTTATACAAAACTTCATTTCGAAAATAATAAATAGAAAAGATAAGACTTATCCCAAAACAAATCTTTATGATCATAATATCTTGAATATACGATTACTGTATACAAATTGGGTCTACATATATAAAAACGAAAGTATCTCATTTTTTATTATAAAGCAAGACAAACAATCAAAAGCCTTACAACTCACAACTCCACAACTCGGTGATTAATATAAAAGCGATTTTTTTAACAAATCACTTTCTTCGGCCAAAGCATTGATCACTTCCTCAGAATCAATTTGGCTCCAATATTCATCATCATAAATGATTCGAGTTTGTCATCGACCAGTGAATTTTTTAACCGATCCTTTATAAATTTTAAAATGAAAAATGATCTTTTACACTCTACCTGGGAAATGGGCAGCGTCAAAAGATATTGATAAGCAGTAAAAAGTGAATGGTATTGTAACGAACCTAGGCCGGACCTGTCGCCTCGCGCGTTGCCGTCGACAGCGATGAGGTCATCCCCGGAGATGTTCGAGAACAGTCCAGTCGCTCTGCCGTGGAGAGCAACGGTCGATATTGGAAACAATTGGAACATGCCGGTCGCCAACTACCCGAATTCGAAACATCGAGAATGCTGTATCGGAGATAAATGGGCAACCCTCAAGTGGAGTCGAACAGTCTGAACGAGCCTATACGATCGAGCTATTCAGTGGCGTAGTAATATAAATTAAGTTGTATATTTAAGTGTTAAATAAATTAGTAAAACCAAGTTAAGTTTATTTACGTTACAATTGGTGTCGGAAGTGAGATTTTGAAAATAAACAAGTGATCGTGGAGTGGATAGTCAGAAAAATAAATTGATAGACCTTTTTGTACGCCCAAAATAGACAGTGGCCCGGTTTTCGCGAAGTGGACAATTGTGCGTGGGAATATAAACTGATACACTGTTCGCGTGAAACAGAAAATAGACAGTGGCCCGGTTTTCGCGAAGTGGACAATTGTGCGTGGGAATATAAACTGATACACTTTTCGCGTGAAACAGACAATAGACTGGTGGCCCGTGGAAAAGAATTCGCGAAGTGAATTTTTAACAAACTGATAAACTTTTTCATGTGAAACAGACTGATACCTCGGCAAAGACAAAATGTGTTCAAGAAAAAGTGCGCCTTGCGGATTTGAAAGTAGCGGAATTGAAACAGGAATGAGAAGAAAAAAATGTAAAAAAAAAAAGAAATCTGGAAGAGAAGCTTCAAGAAAATTCTAGAAATCTGGAAGAGAAGCTTCAAGAAAATTCTATAAATCTGGAAGAGAAGCTTCAAGAAAATTCTAGAAATCTGGAAGAGAAGCTTCTAGAAAATTCAAGAAGCTTGGAAGAAAATGCTAGAAATCTGGAAGAGAAGCTTGAAGAAAATTCTAGAAATCTGGAAGAGAAGCTTCAAGAAAATTCTAGAAATCTGGAAGGAAGCTTAGAAAATCAAGAAGCCTGGAAGAAAATGCAAGAAGCCTGGAAGAGAAGTTCCGGAAAACACAGAAGGCCTAAAAAAAGAATTGTGTGGTGTGGCTAATTTTCTAGAAGAAAGAATGGGAACCGTTGAGACAGAGATAGATAAAATTAGGGAGCAAATGGACACGGAGGTAGATAAAATAAAGGAAACGATCAGTAAGCTGGAAAAACAAATTAATAGTGCGTCCTCCACAGAGATGGTTAACGAAAATGCAATGCTGGACTTGAGTTTGAACGTGGATAAAGTTCAAGAGGGTATAGAAGATGTCAAGGTCATTCCATGAAGCCGCCTCAGTTCGACGGAAAAACTCCATGGGCAAATTACCGCCGGCAGTTTGAAGCAGCGGCCAAAGCAAACGGATGGAATGCAGGGGAAAGAGCTGTAGCACTGACACTTGCATTACGTGGAGAAGCGACAAATATTCTACAAACTCTCACCGCCCAAGAACAGGAGGACTATGATCAGCTGATTAAACATCTAGAATTACGATATGGCCAGGCCCATTTGGAACACGTATACCACTCCCAGCTGAAAAATCGCTGTCAGAAATCGGGCGAATCCTTACAAGAATTTGAAACTGACATTGCACGCTTGGTTCGTCTCGCATATCCAGCCATACCGGAAAATGTAATGGAGCGATTAGCGGTTCAGGCATTCTTGGATGGACTCCGTGACCAAGAAACCAGACGAGCGTTGATATTAGCTCGTCCAACACATCTCGTAGACGCACTGGCACGCGCTTTGGAATTCGAAGCAGCAAAACAATGCTGCAAAAGCCAAAGTGAAGTTCAAACGATTGAGGAAGACTCACAGGAGCCTGCTAACTTGGAAGCTGCCATAAGAAAAGTGATGAAGGAAGTGTTGCCTGAGAAAAGACAGATAAGATGCCGGAATTGTGGCAAAATTGGACATGTGCGTAGCAAATGTCCAACATTCATCGACTCCGATGCAGGAAAACTAAAAAAGGTCGACGAGAAGGGGCAATCGTCGGCATGTGTCCGGCAAGCCCCGGTTAACAGCGCATATGTCGCTATCCTTCAACGACAGAACAAAGGTGTCTTCGTAGACGGTCTCATCAATAACGAGCCTTGCACCATGCTGCTAGATACAGGTGCGACTAGGACAATTCTCGGGCCTTCCTTTGCCAGAACATCGGAACGGATTGAACCGACAACTTGGAAGCTACGCACAGCAACAGGGGAGCCAGCTACTGTATATGGCGAGCTACCGATTGAAATAATTTTGGGCAGCACTAAAGTGAAACATCAGGCACTTGTAGCGGACATCGAAGACGATGCAATCATCGGAATGGACATCATGAATTCCAGAGGGTTTGAATTGGATTTCAAAGACGGCGTCCTACGTGTCAACGGAAAGAGCTGGTGCTTCATGGGAGAAGTGAGGGGTTGATCCGTGTGTTGTTGGCTGAAGATGTAAGCGTACCTGAGAGGGCTGAAACCATTCTGGAGGCTCGCCTGGACGGGAGTACGAGCAGTGGAAACGTGGTGATGTTCGAGCCCAAACTTCATGATGAGAAAATTGGACGAGGATTGCACTAGGGAAGACCTTGTTGCGTGCTGACAAATTTGTGCCCGTAAGGTCATGAATTCAATTATTTTCCAGTGACCTTGAAGAAAGGAACAATATTGGGGCACTGCTCGTCAGTTTCCTCAGTGATCCGGAGTGTACGAGGTACGATTAGCCAACCCAACAACTTGCCCACAGAACTAGAAAAATTAGTTGCCATCTCTTCCAAAGATATAAAACCAGCTCAACAGCCCAAACTAAGAGATTTAGTCAAAAAGTACCAAGACATCTTCGATACCGGACAAGGAAAAGGGGGTCGAACTAATGTGGTCCAGCACAAGATTGATACTGGGGGTGCCCGACCGATCCGGCAATCAGCAAGAAGACTTCCTCTTGCCAAGAAGGAAGAGGCTGACAAAATAGTCAGCGATATGGGAAAAGAAGGAGTTATCGAACCATCTGACAGTCCCTGGTCCTTCCAGTCGTACTGGTGAAGAAAAGGATGGATCGACACGCTTTTTGTAGACTATCGCCAACTTAATAATGTCACGAAGAAGGACAGTTACCCTCTCCCGAGAATAGATGACACCCTAGACACGTTGGCTGATTCCACGATTTTCTCGACCCTTGATCTGAAGAGTGGATACTGGCAAGTAGAACTCGCTCAGGAAGATCGAGAAAAGACTGCTTTACCATCGGCTCCAGGATTGTGGCAGTTCACCGTTATGCCATACGGGCTCTGTAATGCGCCCGCCACATTCGAAAGATTGATGGAGACAGTGCTGAAAGGACTCTCATGGAACACGTGTCTAGTGTATCTCGAAGACATAATTGTGGTCGGCAGATCGTTTGAGGACCACGTGAAAAACTTGGAGGAAGTATTCCTGCGACTGAGGAACTCGGATTGAAGCTGAGCCCTAAGAAATGCCATCTGTTCCAAAAGAAGTACGATACCTCGGCCACGTTGTCTCTGGAGAAGGAGTAGCAGTGGATGACCAGAAGATCAAAGCTGTTAAGGATTGGCCCATCCCAAAAGACATTCACCAACTTCGAAGTTTCCTTGGTTTATGCACATACTATCGCCGATATGTGCTAGGATTCGCCAACATCGCTAAACCACTGACCAGGCTCACGGAAGGCCAAACAAAGTTCCAGTGGTCCGAAGAATGTCAAGATTCATTCAGGAAGCTGAAAGGAGCTTTGATCAACGCACCTATACTGAGCTATCCCCTACCCAAAGGGAAATTCATTTTGGATACGGACGCCAGCAACGTGGGACTTGGAGCTGTCCTATCTCAGATCCAGGAGGGACAGGAGAAGGTCATTGGTTATTTCAGCAAGACGCTTAGCAAACCAGAGCGCAATTACTGTGTCACCAGGCGAGAGCTTAGCTGTTGTAAAGGGGGTGGAACACTTCTACAAGTACGTGTATGGAAGAAGATTCCTGTTGAGAACTGACCATGCAGCTCTCAAATGGCTCTTACAGTTCAAAAATCCTGAGGGTCAAGTAGCACGTTGGATCGAGAGACTCCAGGAATTCGATTTCGAGATCGAACATCGAGCCGGAACTAGCCATAAGAATGCAGATGCCTTGTCGCGAAGACCATGTCCAGATGATTGCTCACATTGCCGACGAGCAGAAGAGAAGAAGCAACACTTTGTAGAACCGCGGCAATGGATGACAACTGGAATGACAGCAAGATCCAGAAAGACCAAGAGAGAGACCCCGACCTTGGCTTAGTCGTCAGCTGGAAGAAGGGCAATCGAAGACCATCATGGCAGGAAGTCGCAGGTTACTCGCCGGCTGTTAAGTCCTATTGGGCACAATGGAACTCTCTTATTCTGGACAATGGGATCCTGAAACGTGTGTTGGAGGCCGATATTGGTGGGAAGACAGACGCCAAATAATTGTTCCCAGGAACAGAAGAGGGAAGTGCTGCGGAAATCCATGATGGAGTCGCCGGAGGACATCTGGGAGTGACGAAGACCCTGCAGAAAGTGAGGCAACGGTTTTACTGGGCCAATTGTCAAGCTGACGTCAGGACTGGTGCAGGAAGTGCGCTGTATGCGCTGCTAGCAATGGACCTCGAATACGACCCAAGGCCCCGATGCGTCAGTACAACGTAGGCAGCCCGTTCGAGAGAATCGCCATTGACATCGCCGGCCCGTTTCCCGTATCCGACCACGGGAATAAATACATCCTTGTGGCAATGGACTACTTCAGTAAGTGGGCGGAAGCCTATGCCCTGCCCAACCAGGAAGCCATCACCGTCGCCGACGTCTTGGTGAAAGAGTGGATATGTCGATTCGGTATTCCAGTGGAGCTGCACTCGGATCAAGGCAGAAATTTCGAATCAACCTTTTCCAAGAAATATGTCTACTGCTGAACATCCGCAAGACAAGAACCACGGCCCTACATCCGCAGTCCGATGGAATGGTGGAACGGATGAACAGGACGATCAACCGCCACTTGTCCAAGGTTGTCTCTGACCATCAAAGAGACTGGGACCAGTATCTTCATTTGTTCCTGATGGCCTATCGATCCGCAGTACACGAGTCAACCGGTCAAACTCCTGCTAGTATCATAATGGGCCGAGAACTGCGACTGCCTTGTGACCTGAAGTTTGGGATACCGCCAGGACAAGACACTGCGGGAGAGGACTACGTCAGCAAACTTCGGCAGAGAATGGACGACATCCACGAACGAGTCCGGTTGAACATCCAGAGTGCCAGCGATAAAATGAAGAAGACCTATGACATCAAGGCCGACGCTGGAGGATTTAAGGTTGATGACCTGGTTTGGCTGTACAACCCCAAACGTCGTCGTGGACTATCACCAAAGTTGCGGAACTCGTGGGAAGGCCCGTATAAAATCGTGAAAAGGATAAACGACCTTGTGTACCGAATCCATAAGCCACCCCGAGGGAAACCAAGGGTCGTCCATTTCAACAGGTTGGCCCTTACGCTGGAAACCATGACCAAGTTCGCACCCTCAAGCCACCGGAGGATGATATGACGTTCGAGAAGTTTATGTCCTTGTATTCAAACGGGCAGAAAGTTCTACATGGGGTTACTAGAGAGGAGTCACGAGACCTTTTCGAGGTGCCTGCTGACTACGCACTAGCGCACTGTGTGGCAGAAGATCTTCGAATGTCCAGGGGCATCGCCGTAGTGTTCTCCAAGAAATTTGGTCAACTCCAAACACTGCGGGGGCAGAATCCAGAAGTTGGTGGGGTGCTACAGTTGAAGAAAGGCCAGAGAAACATCTACTACCTAGTTACCAAGAGGCATTCCCAAGATAAACCGTCCTATGAAGATGTCTGGAAGAGTCTCACCAAACTAAGAGATACTATGGTGGACCAGAATCTGGTGGATCTAGCAATTTCAAAATTGTCCTGTGGTATTGATGGGTTAGACTGGAGAGTCATAAGAAGTATGCTGGAGGCGATATTCAGATCCAGCGGCGTCAAGATTTTGGTTTGCTGTAACCCTCTTCCACGACCGATCATGAAGACCGTGGAGTGTTACTTCCATCGAACTTCACGGTGCAGATATGGGGAGTCATGCAGATATCGTCACACTCCAAGGATGAAATTTCGGGACGAAATGTCTTTAAGAAGGGGGCAATGTAACGAACCTAGGCCGGACCTGTCGCCTCGCGCGTTGCCGTCGACAGCGATGAGGTCATCCCCGGAGATGTTCGAGAACAGTCCAGTCGCTCTGCCGTGGAGAGCAACGGTCGATATTGGAAACAATTGGAACATGCCGGTCGCCAACTACCCGAATTCGAAACATCGAGAATGCTGTATCGGAGATAAATAGGCAACCCTCAAGTGGAGTCGAACAGTCTGAACGAGCCCATACGATCGAGCTATTCAGTGGCGTAGTAATATAAATTAAGTTGTATATTTAAGTGTTAAATAAATTAGTAAAACCAAGTTAAGTTTATTTACGTTACAGTATGCTCCCTGAAACATATTATATTTTAAAATTATATCATAGCAGCATACCGCACAATTTTTACAATTTTTGCAGATCTGGTGAAATTTGTCATCAGTTCTTTCCTCATCATTGTCTAGTTGGCCAATGTCTGGTTTATATTTATGAGTATCTGTATCTGCGATGGTTAATTAGAATCCATTCCAGTTTTTTGTAAAATTTATAATTTCTTCTTTTAAATTTTCAGGTGTAGCAGAGGGATTATATTTAATAATTTTTGCTGACAAGTTTTTCATGCAACTTCCTGAAAGAAATTTGTCATAGTCAGTAGATGTTATTTGGTCAAAGTTTTTTGCATCCAATAATGCCAAATCCTTGCATAAATCTATATTTTTTGCAATTCTCGTCTTCATTGATTCCACTGTCACATCCATTATAACGTTGAATGTATTTATTCTGAAGTTGTCAATTTCTGTTTTTAGCTGCTCATCATTAGCCCTCTCATAAAAAAAAATTGACCACTCTCTTACGAATTTGTTGAAACCTTTCTTCAATGGTGACTTCAATGTCCTCTGACAAAAGTTATGTCTTAGCCCATGTTATGAAGGTTTTTAAGGGTTTTTTTTTGTATTAGCAAAATCCTTTGGAATTAAGTTTGAATCTTTAGTAGCAGTCTCTACCATAGCATTGCATTTCAGTAGATCTAAGCCTTTGTTCTGTGAATATTTGCTCTGTAATGCTGAATATTAAAAAAAAATTGCGCAATTGCTGAATTTTCATATGTTATCGAACCTTCTTTATATAATTTGGCAGTAGCTCTTGCAGTTGGTGGAATTTTCTCGTTATTTTCTATTGCTTCCGAAACAGATATAAGATGAACATAAAGACCAGACTTTGGATTATTAAATTCACCAAATATTTTTTTTAAAGCTGCTTCTTTTGCCCACCAGCGAGTTTTTCCAGTTTTGTAATCTTTTATGTTTAGAATCACTTAAAATCGAATAAAAAATGTTAATTCTTTTATGAGACTCTTTAAAATACACAGAAATAGAATTAAGTAGGCTAAAAAGTGAAGCAGCCTTAATATTTTTATTATGGCCGTAACACCATATATGCACGTGATCTTCGTTTCCATTTTTCATTCTCGTGGAAAAACCCTTAAACTCTTCTTGCATATTCCCGGCTCCATCGGTGGCATTTGCTATGCAGTTCTTCATATCTAAATTATTTTCCTGAAATACTTTCAGAAGAGTCTCTAGGAATCCTTGGCCAGTAGTATCATGGCATGGGACAACTGAAACCAATCTTCCCTGAACCCTGCCGCTGTGTGTGTGCACATACCTTCGATAGTAAAAGAAATATAATTGAAGACCCGAGTGCCAAAAATAGGAAGCTTAATTTTATACTCAAACTGAGACAAATTTGTAACTAAAGAATGTTTAACTAGAAGTAAAAAGAACTGTTTTAACTTAACTTACCGTAACACAATTGAACATTGGTCTCTTACAAATATGTCTTGCGTTGAATCGATTTCAATGGAGAACATTATCGCCTCCTTAATTTCTGAACATATGATTTTTTTATCATACTGGTAAGAATATAAATCATTTTATACAACGTAGTTTTCGATACAAAGATAATAAAATTGCCAGTTCTTCGCTTAGCACCGCTTTCGTGCAAATTCTAACTTCTTTCAATGATTTTATCCAAATGAGTTTCTAAAATGATAACTACATTAAAATTTCTAAGAAATTCCCATGGGCAATATCTTCGTTTTCTAGGGAATAGGCACTTACATTTCGATGTCCTCTATATGGAGGGACTTTTTTCCAATCAGTTTCAAAACATTAATAATTATGTCCAATATTTGCCGATTATTTGTAACCTTTTTATTCCGATTTTCAATATATCCAGTAAACAACAGGTTTTCGACGCTCTTCTTTTTGGTAAACAAAAAATTTGCAACTCTTTTCGTGTGTTTCATGTTTCCAGTCACACATGCCGCAAGTAATATTGAAGCTACTAGAGTTACTTTCTGCAAATGCTAAACAAACCGAACAATATAACGCTTTTTTCATGTAACTATAGGTTAACCACTGTCTACAAGATCGATTTTCGCATTTAAACGCCTTTCCAATTTTGAAAGCAACTTCATCTTGGTTCTAAGGAATTTGTGGGTGTTTTTGAAAAAATAATGTTCATTCGTTATAAGAGGACAGTTGTTTGAAATAATCATAGTTGTACTTGATGGTATCATTGGTATCACACCGAGTTTCGCACTTATCAATGTCTAATTGGGTTGGCGAAGCGTCCGAATCTGAAACGATATTCACAGGGCCAGAACTTGTGCATGGGATTAGCAAAAACCGATGCAGGACCCTGATCGATGAGTGAATAAAAAGAAGACACCAACAATATTGGGATCAAACTGTCGGGAAAATACACAGCAAAGTCATGGTAGGGCACCCAAACCGGACCCTGACGGCTGACCTTCTGAACCTGAACAGAACGAAGGCACGATAATAGTAGGTCTGTTGACTGGACACTGCGGCCTAAGAAAACACCTAAACCCAATGAGAGTGCGCAGGGAAACCGTGGAGTGTAGGCTATGTGATGAAGAGGGGGAAACAGCCTCTCATATTATCTTCGACTGTGACGCCCTAAGTAGAAGGCGACACAAAACCTTTGGAGAGATCAGCCCGGAAACAGGCATGAATCCGAAGAACCTTATTAACAGGCTACCAAACCTAATTAAAGGCACAAACCTGTTTGAAGGAACGACTGACGACAGAGTGATACAATAGACCCCAGCTGGTCGCAGTGTTAAGGGAAGCTAAGTGCCAACCCTGTCTCTGGCTCGTCAGTTTTCAACCAACCAACCAAGTTGGTCACAAATTTCCCTTTGAGTTTGAACCGACGCTTTAGTTGGAACTACTGGAATATCTGCTTGAGCCAGCTCTATCAATATTTTCTGCTACTATCCAAAGTATACGAGCTTTTGGCCCCTTCTAGCAGCTTACGCCGTTTTCTTTCCTTCTACTTTTCGGGACCTCCTTTGGGTTTTGATGGATTTTTGAAACCATCCTTATAGATAGATAGTTATGGCGTCGATTGCCAATACAAAATTAACAAAGTACTACTATCTATAGTGCACTAACGAAAAAATAAAACACCTTATTGGTACAACCCGCTCGACCGCACGCGCAATATGATGCAATAAACAATAAATAGTGAGTTGTTCCGCGCGTATTTTGAAGAGTAGAAGACAAGAAGAATCACGCGTCGAATTTATGAATAGAGTAGTAAATTTCAATTTTGCTTGGATTCTGGAGTCGCCAATCACTTTGCGGGCTTTTTCGTACTAGATATAATAATATAATATAAATAATTTTTTGATAAAATTCAAATTTTTGAAAATAATGTTCAAATTTATTGTCCTGCACATTGTGTACTGTTTTATGATTAGTTGTTAATTAAGATCTTAAGATTTTTCATCCACCATCCAATCAGAAAACACTAGTAGAATCTAACAAATTTTCGTTCGTAGACACCTTTGCAAACCGTGCATGCGAGAATCTTGCTTGGCAACAGTGTTCAGTTCACGTGTTCCGAATATCTGAATCACTACAATGGTCGTGATTTTTTTAAACAATATTCAATTGCGAATGTTTCCCTTTTCAATACTGTTTGTGTTGTTTGTTTCTTACAAGTGATAATTATGATGAGTGCCTCAAAGCAGAGTATGAAGTCAACTAGTTCCAATTTTATCACCAGTTTGGATATAACAAGGTTTGTTTCTTTCCTCACTTTGAAATTGAATATATATTTCAGGCAGCCTGCAATGTATACATTTACCACACAATCAGTTAAACATTCTACATGTTTCAAATGTCGAGTTAAATGTTTATTGCATCGACAATCGCCGAAGTTTTCCTCTGAGCAGGTCACCTAAAATTAGGAGCTACCCAAAATTTTTTCGAATTTTACAAAAAACAACACATATTTTAAATTTTATTTTTCCGATTGTTAACCACTGTGATTTGTTATAAAATGGCATTATACACTCGTCATTCACGGGTGTGCAAGATGTTAGATCCTGTTTATATATATATATATATATATATATATATATATATATATATATATTCTTGAGTTTCATTTTTGCAGCTCAAGTCACTGTTACTGCTCTCAATGACTTTCGAGTCGTCCAGAAATTATAACTGACTGCGATGTTTCTGTATGAGTTACATATTATGAATAATGGAGGTCTGTGTCTGCCACAGCAGTTCAAATAAATAGGTTCAACTCACATCCATATAATTGGTTAATGCCTCTGCACCAGGTGTAGCACTGTATTTATAAAGTCGACTTTCCTTCGGCTCATGATAACCAATTTCTCTAAGTGTCGACCTTGCTGGTTTGACTTTTGTTAGTGGAACCCTAGAGAAAATTACAAAAGATTAATATGTCTTCAAGTATCCAGTTTACCGAAGTTATCTGTCATCTCGGCATAGTAAAAATATTCTATCTACACCCGATAAAATTCTTATAAATCTGTCAATTCAATGAACCGCTCGGGATTCTTATATTTGATATCAGCTTAACCCATATCAATAAATTTTGCAATCAATTTTGGATTATCAACAAATATTAATGATAGATACATATATCTTCAGATATCGATATATTACATAACATTTGTAGCAAATCAAGTTGAGAACTCAAACATAGCACTTGGTTTAAATTTTAAATTCGCCAGACAATTATCAAATATTCATAATAATAGTAGTGACAATATTTTAAAACGAGATCATTCATACAAATGAAGTTGAATAAACTATTATCCAGTAATTATAACATGTAAACAAAAGACAAACTTAAAATTTATAATTATTAGTCGTTTTATGTATACGCTCCACAAAATGCCTACTTTGGATACTGAAAAGAGTCAGCAAAATGCCACTTTAGCGGACTTGTACTTAGAGTCGTCATGGCAACACTTTAGCGGACTGAAATTTGTTCATTCAGAAAACTTATAATCAATATCCTAAAAACGTTTCAAGAGTCGCAATAAACTATATATTATTTGAAATTTTGTAGTGACATCACACGTTCTCTTCGAAATATTATTTTGAAATACTCATTTCATGAAATATGAACACTAATATTTGACAAACGTCTCATCGATAAATAATCTCTTCCTATGATTTTTGCACAAATTCCTTGCACTACCGTATGGATGGTGATTGAAAATGTAAGTATGCACGGCGAGGAAATATGTATGGCATTTATGTTCTGTTTATTTGGAAAGCTAATACAAAAAAATATTGTATGCAACACGTACGCAAATGGATTTAGCGGACATCATCTTCATTCCGCGTACTTGTTATATAATAGTAGTTTATGTAACAAGTATGCAAAGTGAGGCTTTAGCGGACGATTCGGAATATGAAGATGGTGTCAGCTAAAGTCATTTGCGTACGTGCTGCACACATATTTTTTCGTATCAGCTTTCCAAATAAACAGAACAGAAATGCAACACATATTTTCTCGCCATATGAGGATATTTTTTTCTGGCGATACTAATCGTGAAATATTGTTATATTATAATAAAATATAATAATAAAAATAATTTCCATATTATACATTTTTAAGAAATGGTAATGGGTTTTTTGAGGTTCTTCCATTCCATTCAAGTTTAAAAAATATATATCCATTCACTTTTTTTCAAGTGAATTATCCTCAAATCAAGTCAGAAAAATCGAACAGTGGGTCTGGAAAATTCGTGATAATGCACACACAATTTCTGTTTTTTTAGATTTGTATGTTTATATTATATGCTCTATATAATTTTTGGACGATTTTTGACCCCAGAATCGTTGGTGAATCAAGAGAAATCTGGCATTGTGCTGAAATATTCGTGTTTATTATTCAAATAAGTATTCCAAAAGTGTACTGGTACTAGAAAATTTCAATTAATCTCTAGTTTATTGCGTCTCCTGACACACTTTTTGAATACCAATTACAAGTTTTCTAAATGAACAAAAGGAGTCCGCTAAAGTGTTACCGTGACGACATTAAGTACTAGTCCGCTAAAATGGCATTTTGCGGAACCATTTCAGTTTCCAAAGTTGGCATTTTGTGGAGCGTGTACAGAAAAATATAAAAATGAAAGTGTATTGGAATTATTTGTTTCCTGATGTTGAACAGTTCGACAAGAATATAATTAAAATATTGCCACATGTAAGCACAGGGTTATGGGGTGAGTACCTATCATGGAATTCCTCAATAGAATAGAAACACTGTAATAAAATGTAGTTTTTACCCGACGAAAAAAAGGAAAAGGTTCCCAGGTCGACGAGTATATTTTATTATTTTTTATGTATGACCACGCATAACTTCTTTTTTTATTCAATAGGGTATACCTCAAAGTTGGTCCCACTTAAATTTGAAAAATAAAATCCATCCCTAAGGGCAAAAAATAGGAAATGATTGATTTTTGACCTGTGAACAGATTCTGTTGAAACTTGGCACACATGTAGTTCTGATGACACACAACATAATGGAGACCTGCAGTTAATCTTAGATGGAGACTGAACACAGTCGAGGGAACTCCTCAACAGCTACCTCGTGTTTGGGCTTATTATTTCCTTCCAACCTCTTTTGTTCTCATTATTAAATTCTTCTAAATATAGTTTTATCATTCGAGCAGCATTTTTTGCTGGCCTACCAATGTTGGTATAGAAATATTGTTGTTTTATAAGTATTTGTAGGGTAAGTGCACCAATAGTTGACCGATTAAGAGCATTTGTTGAAAAAATAACTCATAGATACTAAAATAGCAACTGTTGATGAAAACTAAACATATATACAACAAGAATCGAGGTTTGGGATTTTGAATATCATGTACAATTTTGAAAAGAACGTCAAGATATAGTTAAGAGAATATATGAGTAAAAATAGTCATGAATCACCAGTGATTGACCAGCAAAAACTAGTATTTGACCAGAATTTTACCCAGTGGTTGACCACTTGATAAAATCAAATAAAACCAGTTCCTAAGCAAAACTACATTTATTAATATAAAAAACAAGTTTTAATAATTAAATTCTCAAACAAAAACTTTAAAAACATATTATAATTTTTGAACCCCAACCTCTTAAAAAAATCAAATAACATCCATGGACCAAAGTGGTCAACTACTGGAGCTTCAACGACTGTTTCGTTCTAGTCATACATGAATTGAAAAAGTAAAAACACACATTTCAACAATGAATATATTGAAAATACTTAACTATATTCATCTAGCAACTAGTACATGTTTAAGTATAACTTTCAAAATGAATGGATGACTCATGATTACTGAAAGTTGTCTACTTATACCATGCTTATTGCCATATTCCCTGTTCACTGTCAGTGAAAGACGAAATATGGGTGAACATTACAGGGGCCTACTTATCGCGAAGTTTATTGAGGTTAGTTGTTACATCTACTGGATCAGAGTCCTATTAAACGTTTGAAAACATAGGTGACCAACAAAATAATATAGTTTTGACGTAATAACGAAAAATGGTCAATTACCGGGTGCTATTATATAACAATTAAAGTTAAGGTAGGTAATTATATTATATAAAAGTGAATAGTTAAAGTATTTTAAAAGAAATAAAAAATTAGCTAGGTGGCAATTAGTACCTGGATTTTAGACACAAAAATCAAAAAATATATTTTTAACAAAAAATTAAACCGACGAAAACAGAAACTGAAAAGTGAAAAATTGAATACACCTTTTTACTCTTAATGACTAAGCTCCTAAACTAATGTAAGTAACCAATTTTGAGTCGGCGCCAAACAAACAATCAACGAAGATCATTCAATTACTTCAGAGAAATAATCAAATCTAAATAACATAAAAATGCAACGTGAAATCTCCAGCGATAAACAATAACATTCCAAAAATGCGCTTCCGTCATGACCACTCACAACTACGTTGCCCTCTCGTGTATGCCCGTTCGGGTAGCTGCCTCGCTGATATTAACTTTGGGAACGCGTGTCAATTTCCGGCGATGGAACGCGCCGCCGCCGCGCATCCTGCTGCCATCATTTTCCGCTTTACGTTATCAATTTGCTTGTTTGTTTGGCGCTAACTCAAAATTAGTTACTTACATTAGTTTAGGAGCTTAGTTATTAAGACTAAAAAGGATTATTTTACTTTTCGCTTTTCAGTTTCTTTTTTCGTCGATTTAATTTATTGTAAAAACGTTTTTATTCATAAATTTTTTCTTTTGATTTAATTTTGGAAATTTTACTGCAAGCGGTTTTGTATGGAAATGTTTATTTTTAACGAATTTTGTCCACGCTTTTCAGTTTCTTTTTTCGTCGATTTAATTTATTGTAAAAACGTTTTTATTCATAAATTTTTTCTTTTGATTTAATTTCGGAAATTTTACTGCAAGCGGTTTTTTATGGAAATGTTTATTTTTAACGAATTTTGTTCAGAGACGTACGTCTGAATCTGCGTGGTGAACGTTAGCATTTCTAAGGTAGTAAAGTTTGGCAAATATATATGCTTGTTCGTTTTCACATTCAGTCTGTAATTCAAGACTATACCAAGAAGATTGACCAAATCACCCGATAAAGTTGTTATTGGTGGAAAAATATTTTTTTCGAGTTTTGCCTTGGTTAAGTTTGAGGTGATTGGTCAAAAACCATATATGTCCTTTACTTTCAGCTTGTATGGCACGATTGTTAGGAGCAATTGGTTTTCAGAAAGATTCTAGTAGAGTCGTTTCGTCAGTGAAACAAATGAATTCAGAAGGAGACATAAAATGAAAAATGTCATTAATATATATGGGGAACTCCATGATTTATATTCTTCTATTCTTTTGACCCGAAATTGTAGATACAGATTTTTATTTTATGAAAGATACATTAAAAGATCTATTATATGTATTTAGGAATATTTACTGTATTGGGACAATTATGGGTGCATAACGAGCCGATAGAGAGGCATAGCTAATGGTTCTGTCCGCCCACATACTCTCATTCTATCTATCTGTATTGGGACCTCGAATAATCGATTGCTTCTTCACAGAAGGGATGAACTAAAAATTTAAATAAGGGAAACTTGTGTCTGTAATGTATAATGTAGAAGAGAGTTGGCGGCGTATAGACAAGAATTTTTAAATTCTTAATATTTCTGTTTCTCATGAAGGCATTTTTATGGAATTAAAGACCATTTTTAGCTGTGGCATGAAATTGATATTTCATAATAAAATTTCGGACATATAAATAATCGAAAGATGTTGCTGTTCAATTTTTTTTTCGAGATCATTCTCATTAAAAAAAACATTACGTTAAAATTATTACTCTACGATTCGTTGCTCACAGAAAAACTGCCATTGATTTTTAGTCTTCGACTATATTAGTAATAATAATAATAATTTATTGGCCCGAGTTATGTAAGTTACATTTAAGGTTGTCAAATAATACGTTGTTAGACCATTTGGATTTTTCTGACTTGAACAGCTCTTGAACTCAATTGAATGCATTCATTTCTGGAGTTCCATTAAAATGTTATTATTACGCTCATTATCACCATTGAAAAAAGTCTAATTTCGGAGTTCAAAGTCGGATAAATAAAAAAATGAACTCTGTTGCTCTAAAACGGTTTCGTAGTGTATACTCTCAGCAATGGAAAGTTTCCAAACAGTGACCGACCGAAGCTTCGTTTTCGGCCAAAAAATCATGATTCGGCCATATTTTCGTTTTCGGCCATAAACCAGCCGAAGCTTCGGTCAAGCCGAAAATCAGAAATTTGTGAATTGTCTTGCGTCATTCGGCCTACTTCGTAAAGCTCGGCAATATCAGGTGACGTTCGGCTAACTTCGGGGTGAATCGAGTTCGCTCGTGGTTTCACTCAGCTGACTTAAACGGACGCGATTTTGTTTCGAGGTTATGAAGCGAGGTTATGTTGTATTTTTTCTTCACGCGCATAAATTAATGGGTAAATAATTACTTTTATTTGTTCTTGACTTTTGTTTTTATTTCCGACATGCATATAAAGATAATAAAGATATATAGATATTGAACTTTTTTCACTCAAATTGACAAAGGTTTGTGAAATCTGTAGGTCGATCAATTCATGTAAAAAGAAAAGTTAGTTCTTTTCCTACACGTGTTTGTAGGTGATTAGTTTTATGTTTTGTTTTGTGTATATTGTGTAAGTAAGTATTATTTTCGAGGAAGATTCCAAATGCACATATACAATATAATCAATCAATACAACATGAAATACACGAAATTTTGTATCATCTGATGGAATTATAGTGTTTTACTTCTTTTAAAGTCTATATTTGCTCTTTCTCTCCCTACGTGTAAAAAAATCAAACAAGATTTCAGTGTACAGCGGAAATATTAATATTTTTTATTAATGTCTGAATCGTTTTCGGCCGAAAATAAGACTAAAGCCGAAGCTTCTTTTTCGTTTTCATTTTCGGCTGAAAATCCATTTTTGGTTGGATTCTATTTCCAAATGATGAGCCTCGCACTAGTAAATTCAGAGCTTGGACAGAGATGGTTTAGTGCAGTGTTGCCAATAGCGGTATCGCGCATCAAGTAGCGAAGTCTTGGAGTTTTGGGAGGAAAAGCTAAAATTCCGTTCATTATCGAAAAACAGTACTCAGTTCCAGTATATAGGTATTTTGAAACGTAGATTACGAATCCGGCGTTATTTTACTATTACTTTAACGTGAATTCCTTGAAATGTATCAATGTGAGAGAAAATATTTCTAATTTTTATTCTGATAATATTATGACCCGAGAATATACATATTTAGACATAACGAATTTTTCGTGCAAGCGCACGCAAAGTGAGTATTTCGCGTTGTGAACACAGTTCGCGAAATTTAATTTCGCGGCCGTTACCCATAGCAACGGCCGCCAAACCAAACGTCACTTCCAAATTTGACATTTCTAAAATACCACAATGACAAGGATTA
This sequence comes from Gonioctena quinquepunctata, assembly GCA_018342105.1. NCBI lineage: Eukaryota > Metazoa > Arthropoda > Insecta > Coleoptera > Chrysomelidae > Gonioctena > Gonioctena quinquepunctata. Next base: position 51,633 of record JAFIRS010004637.1, read on the forward strand.
TTTTACATTCATTTTTCGTTTACAATAAGCTCTGGAGGAGTGCAAGATACTAAAATATCAGTATCAGACATATTTGCGTTTTGTCAAGAACTGCCAAAATGGTTTTTATATATTCAACCATATCATTTCCATAGCAACGCTGTGACTTTGTAAATTGAATTGAACTGCTGTCGATTTTGAAGCAATTATATATTTATTTGCAATTATCTAATTTAATAATTTTGACGATTGCACGAAAAATAGTGTGTATGCCATGACCGCGAAACTTTTCAGCGACCTCGCCTCGGCCGCAAGCGGCCTCGGCGATAACTTTTCTTTCGGTCGCTAAAAAGTTATTTCGCGGCCTTGGCATACGAATAACTATATATGTGTGAAGAACTGTCCACCTATATATGAAAAATTATTTTAACGAATAATCCGAGAAATCGAAATTGCATTCGGTAATAGCTTCCAGATGATGATAAAGAAGAAAATGATTAGGTACTAAATATGTCAAGAAATAAAAACAGAACTAATAAAAAAGGTTCTTTATGAACTGAATGTTAACACGCATGATCCCATCTTGCGTGGGATAGGAAACTGAATACATGCATAAAATTCTCAAATGTATGGCCATTAAAAATCAAAAACACGTGGACGGCTCTCGCTAAGAATAAAAAACCTGCATTTTAATTTATAAAAACGGTTATCAATCACCTCGCGGACACATAATGCACTCTAAACACCCCAGGTGAGAGAAAAATAATGATTACCAATTGGGTTTAACCCTATCTGAACCGCTGATAAAAATATGGGCACAGTAATAAATTATGTTTTTTCTCATCCTCAGACTCTAACATTATAAATTAGAGACATAAAGCATGTCATCATTATCCACTACGTGGGAGACATAATAATAACTGACGCGTAAAATGTCATCCACTAGAAGGATATGAAAGGCCAGAAATTTATTAATTCTATCTGATTCAAGTCTCAAAACTCACTCAAGCATCCAAGTTTATTCACTTAACTCGACTCAACTAAGTGAAGTCTATGTACTCAGCTCAGTATGTAGTTAGATCAAAACTCAGTCTTGGCTGTCGAAAAAAACATAATCGAAATGTATCAAGAATCAGTGCGTGTATGCAATTACTAAATGAACAGAAAATAGACTGAAAATTAATAATCATAAGTTAGAAACCAATTGATAGAAATATTGTGTGTGAAATCCAGAATCTGAAACAGGACGCTGTATTTTTGTGGTTTGTGTTAATTTGGCCTATCAGATCTTCTTCAACTATTATTCAATTGAATAGTTTATTCAATTTTCTACGAAATCTCTATCCAAAGTAAAAACGTTTTTTATGAAATTTAATTCCTATATTTGAGTATGGCAATTCGTTATTTTATCAAAACATACATTAAATTAGCGTTGACTTTTGAACTATTCTATAGAATCTCCAGTTATTTGTATTATAAAAAAAAACTAGACTTCTATTACTGCGGAATATATTCCAAAATATTTCGATTTATTGTAATGCGAAACTATACGAATGCGAAGTTTTATTATTGAATCAAATTAATTTTATATCCAGTGTGTGTAAAGAATTACCAATATTAATTTTTTCATTATTGTTTTATTTTCTCAATTAGTAGAGTTTCAGATATATTGTTCGAGAGTATGTGTGAGCATTTGACATTAATAAATTGTAAAACTTTCTTACAATTGATTTGGTATGATACTTGTTCCTTCACCATAGTTTCCTAATTTGTTTTAGATTGTTAAATTAATAAAGATTATTTTATATATAAAAAATGTTGTTCATCTTAAAGTCATTTTGAAATTGTTAGATTTTTGAAAGCTCAGTTCCTTTATACAGGGGCTCTGGAAAATTGATGATGCTTACCGTCAGTTGTAACGCATTTATTAATCAGATTATATTACCTATTTGGAACATGTACTATGGAAGTACTATGGAAGTACTTAAGTTCTATTGATTAGAATGTAATAACATACACTGTGTATTTGTTGTAACGAAGTAATTTTTTTTATTAATTTAGTTTGTTTGTTTTTATAAATGCTTTAAATATTTGCATAGTATCCCTAACTAGATTGGCAAGGTACATAATTTGGATGATTTCAGCTCTCTAAAAATTTTATAACATCTATATATTGGGAGGAAGATGTTTATCTGTCGCTCGATAAAAATCGCCAGTGAGTTTTTATAAATTATTCACATCCAATAGCCCTCCATAAACTTGGTTACAACATCTCAACAAAGTAAAATAAAGTATGCAGGGCCGGTTCATGATAATAATGATACCTGTTTTCCACGTATTATCACGTGATACAAATCCGACAATAAAGCGAAAGTAGGCTCGCGCATTCCACTCACACTCACACTCACACAAGGAGTAGTACTTATGGATATTACATTGACAGAATATAGTCAATAATGTACAATAACTCGTTTTCCACGATTTGAATTGAAGTAACAAAAGGCCTTATTTATCTTTAAAATTCACAATCGTTTTTTATCGAGTTTTATATGTTCTAACTCTGACAAAACTATGTACGACGTTAAAGTATGTCCGCCGTTTCCGTTGCTTCTATTTTTTCATGTACTCGAATTCCTACTATCAATATGAGTGGCCATTATGGATAGGCTTTTCAACCATTGTATAGAATTACGGAAATATATCAAAAACCAATATTACCTGATAACATCTGCGTTGATGATAGCAATAAAACAGAATAGACCTAGTAGGCGCAACATTTTTGAATATACAGAACGGCTGCCACTGTACTAAAGCGATTGAACTCTTATTCTCCTTTTATATGTAGGAGATTCAAAGTTAATAATTAATCATAATGATGTCATGATCGATAGAAACGAAAAATAATAACAACTGGTTCCATTCAAATAATTGATAAATTACTGCCGTATCTATTTTTAAGTAGGTTTCATAGAAATACTATCTATTGAGGATGTCACCACTTCACGAAAACAAAATTAGGTATATATATATATATATATATATATATATATATATATATAAAACGAGGTATTTTTACCGTACTATATGTTGAGGAACAGGTGAAGTTTCAGGTATGCGCTCTGTAACTAATAATAAAAACACATTCATTTTTCATAATTCTCAATATTTCGTTAATTGGTATTAACTCCATCATAAGAAATCTGAAAGAGCAAAAACAAAGGACATATGACATAACGTGACGAATAATAATATAGATACTACTTACAAAACATAGAATTAGTCAACTATATAGAATGAACACATTCGTGGATTGTTCAGCAGCACGTTTAGACTAGAACTGTATGTATTCAAGTATCCATCAAATGAGAACAATATGAAAAAATTAGAAAAACAAACTTTTTTAATAAAAAACATGTATAATGAGAATACATTCCCGCATCTGAGAGTTTCTTTCTTCCTTATCTGATGAATGCAGGTGAATTTTCTAAAAATTAAATATATCAGGTACAAGGTGTTGCAACGACAAACTCAAACTAAATTGATTGTAAAATATTACAGTAAATGTTGCTCAGTTGGTTTGTATCTGATTTATAATTAACAGTATTTTCCTTATTTTTTGTTTATATGGTACATTTCTAGAAATAATCTGCTTTTGTAATTGTTTACCTGTTCTAGTATTTTGACATTGGAAAAGTTGAATTGGTGACCGGTTTTTGAAAATGTTCTATTAGCGCGCAAGAGTTTTTTCCTAGACAACAATCACTCTTCTGTTGGATTAAACGTTGTTTCAACCACTGGGATGTCTGTCCCACATAACAACATTGACATTCCAGATAGGAAAGTTCATAGATGACGTTGCTCTTGTATAGTTGTTCTTTAACTTTAGAAAATAAATTTGAATTTTTCAAATTGTTATATTTAGCAAGTTTTTGAAACTAGTGATTATATTTTGTGATAAATTGTCAATGTATGGGATTTTTGTATTTAAAAATTATATTACACTCTTCAGTTGGTACATCGTAAATGTTGGACGTGTATATTGGTTTTTTTAAAAATGTTTGGGATAACCGTTATTAGTGAAAATGTCGAATAGTTTCTTCAAATTTTGTTCTAGGAGTGTTTCATGACATATATGAGTAATTATATTTTTTATAAACATTAGTGTATTGTATTTCTGGTTCATGGGATGATTTGAGAAATAATTAATGAATCTTCCAGATGAAGCCTCTTTTTGATGCCAATCCCATATCATTCTGATGTCTTCAGATGTTATGTGGGACAGACATCCCAGTGGTTGAAACAACGTTCAACCCAACACAAGAGTAATTATAAATCAGATACAAGTCAACTGAGCAATATTTACTGTAGTATTTTACAATTAATTCAGTTAAGTTTGTCGTTACAATACCCTGTACCTGATATATTTAAGTTTTTCGAAAATTCACCTTCATTCATCAGATAAAAGGAAGAAAGAAACACTTCTCAGTTTCAGGAATGTATTCTAGTTATATATGATATCCGGCTTGGTCAACTCTGATTATTGTAAAGCTCAACTTAAAGATAAGGTCCTACATCAACCTGTTTTCAGACAGAAACACCAAGTTAAAATCGTGTCTGCAAGTTGATCAGTAGGGGTATCATATTCCCAACTCTTTTTGAATTCTACATACACGCCTTTATTGACATTAAACGTCATAATTCTTACTTGATTTTTCCTGAAAGTTAAAATACACCATGAGTTTATCTGTTTTTTTTATTTTTCTATAGCTATATTTAGAACTGCTCTGAACAATTCAGCTAAATTTGTGTGCGTTTTTATTCTATTATGAACCCTATTTGTATATCAACCATACCGATATTATCCTCTTCTGGCTCCATTTGTGTACTAACTTTGCGCTAGGTAGGCAGGTATTCAGTAATTGTGTTGTCTCTGGGAGTTGGGTGGGCTTCCTCTATATGTTCTTGTGGGCTCTTCTATTTGGTTACCCTGGCCTCTCTCTTGCGGGTCATTTTCACGACCGTTCTGACTGTTTGTTTGTTCTCTGGGAAGAGGTTTCTCCCATGCAGATTCAGGCGGTACCGGAGCTGGAACATATTTGATTTTGTCCCTTTTCTTTGTTTTCTGTTCCTCTTTTTTCTTGTTTTCATTTTCAATTGCTTTCAAATATAAGTGAACTCGACTTGTTTGTAATCTTTTGAGTAAAGGCATTGATTGGACCAATGATTCATTCTTAATTCCCAGTTTTTTCTTGTATAATTGAGTACTTTGACTCTTTTTTTCAAGTGTTGTTTCTTTTTTATAACCAGGAATATTTGCATGAATTCGTTGTTAATGTTCATTCTCGCGAAATTTACTAATTCTACTTCTTTTGCTTTGAGTTCATTCCTCACCTGGGGTTCCTTTCAATCCCTTGACAACAAATCCATGTCCAATGTATATGTGTGGAATGAAATGTTGGTTGATTCACATATATTTTTCATCTTATTATAGTCATCTATAATTGGTAAAATGGAGCCAAATAAGTCAACCCAGCACCGAAAAGCCGCCCACAAAGCATTCGCATAAACCACATCTATTTTTAAGGACCACCAATGACGATGAGAAATCCACCCCATATATGGATTCTTCTGAGAAGGGGGAAGTTACACACATATTTTTGCACGAAAATTGTGAGAACAGTCAAGTCACCATTTTTCCATGGGAAGCCTCTCTCTAGTCGACAATTTCCAGGAACTCCATCATTTTGACATGTTGGATCTGATCTCTTATATTTGTATTCAGTCCTGATTTGATTTTTGAATTCCTCACATCTAAAGATTTTGTGATTTATTTCAATAAATGAGTTATAGAATGTGCGGAATGATCGTTATAAAATGAAATATAAAATAAGATACAAGGCATTGTGTGTGGTGAAATGAATGGTGTACGTGAAACCTTGGTACTCCTGTTGCAGAAAATATTTCCAAAATGGTGTTTAAATAAAAAAAAAATTACAAGTTGGTAACCCCCATAGACAAATTAAAAATAAAGAGACTGTTTGAAACATTGGCGATCTTGACCACCAAGTTTTTGGTACGGCCAGTCGCGCATGGAGGCGCTGCCCGCAATCAACAGACGACTGACATGATAATTTTCCAATTTCGACATTTGTCAGAAAATGACAAACTACGTAATAATTTCAGAATAATTCTGCTGTTAATTGTCATCGATAAATTAATTATAGAAATTATACCATGGACTTGAATTATGAACCCAACGTCGAAAATGGAATGTTTTGTTATTCGAGTTGACGCTGGAATTCCTCGAAATATTCTTTCACAAGGTAAAATATAAGCTGCTTTTCACAAACTGATACTTATTTCCATCCATCAGTTGCAAAATTTTTTCCCAAACTGATACTTATTTCCGTCCATCAGTTTCCATTTCCTATCACCATTTGAGGAAGTACGAAGATTATCATCAAACTGGAGTATTTGTTTAGTATACCTACTCGTTCTCCTTTGTGCTAATAAATGAACAAAATTATTGAAGGTTTGTTGTAAATGTAATTCATTTTTATTTTGGTTGATTTGATGAAGACTGAAGAATATTTTTAATTTTGTTGTTTTTCGGAGTTTTACCTTGTTGTAGCTTGTCCTAGATACAATAAAATGTGTTTTTATAGTGTTCAACTTATTATTCTTGTTTTAAAAGATCTTTAATTTTGTTCTGGATATCATGAAATAAAGATTCACTTCGAAACTTTATTTTAACCACGAACAAACTAACAGATTCTACGAATCGATTACTGTATATATTCTATTAGTGATCGATTTGCCATTCCTGTATTTCATATGATACAACCATTCATATGGAATACAAGAATGGCAAATCGATCACTTATAAAATATATACCATATCAATCATATAAAAGTAACACATTTGAAAAACCCGCCTTATCTCAATCGGTCTTACCAACTGTACTTAGTTAGGCCAGTTGCGAGATATGTCGCCACTGTCTAAACGTGGTGCCAACTTTTACTGCAGGTTTGACAACTCTCTTTATTTTTAGTTTCTCTATGGTAACCCCGCAACGGATTTTGATTTTATGTAAAAATAGAAGGTGCTCAACGTCAGTATCTGAAAAAATTTCCCCTTCAAAGTGTAGGATAAACGCGGCAAAACCGGACGGAAAATAATTAACTTCTGCGACACGTGCTCACAGTAAAAGGCAGCTTATCGGTAAGCGGTAAGAATCCAGCAGAAGATGCACCTTCCACCGTACTATCTGATGGCCCTGGAGGATGGCCAGAAATAATAACATCCGCAGATGCAAGATTTCTAACTGAAAAGGGACCCCGTCAAATGGCGAACTGGATTTACCAAAAAAACTCAGAAGGCTGAAAGTTTTCAGCTAAGTAGTTATTTTTACCGGAACTTCGCCATCAAGAGATGCGGTTTACTGTTTCTGTTGTAAACTTTTCTTCAACTAACTTGTCTAATGAGGAAGGATGTTCTGATGGAAAACATTTGTCACTAGTGCTAAACAGACACAACATTTTTGTCAACTATGATATCTAAAGGAATTGCTATGTATTAGTAGTCAATTACGTTTATTGTGTTGAAAAAAAAATACTTGTATTATCATTGAACGAATAATTTCAACCCTACAATTTTAGCCTTACGTGGTACTCTAGTAAACTGTATTGAAATATTAATGGATTTTTTTACCCCGGTTACACACACGGCGAATTTATCCGATCGGAGAATTTACCGTCGTTGCTCAAAGAAATCTAAACGTTTACACACAGGGCGGCAAATGGTCCAACGCCGACGCAAATTAACTATCGACGACACGGAACTTGCTTTTTAAAAATCAGTTTTATTACAATAATTAAAATATACAATTATAAAATAGGTGTTGCTATGTCTAAGTGTGAAATATGAATGAATTCCCGGATCGTTCCAAGATGGCTCGTCCCGTGAGATAATGTCTACTCAGCATCTTGGATGGAGTGGTGGTTCTGCTGGCGTCAGCAAGTATAGCTGGGGATGGTTACATAATTCCTCCCCCCGAAGATTCAACTACGGAGAGCAGCGGGGTAGTTGAACGTTTGACAGGTTCATCCCTTCGAATCGTGCCGCTTCTTGAGATGCCCTCTTTGCAATACATCTCGCAAAAAGTTTCTTGTAGATGAAGTAGATGGTTGAAAGATTAATTGCTATGTAGATCGCCAAAGTCCACATACTGGGTGTTTGGGAAATTCCTTGACTTTCTGTGGTTTCCGGATTATTTGAGATTAGTTGATTTTTCAGGTTCTGGAGTCCGTCCAAGTTGATGTCATCCAGATGGAAAGTTATATTCGATTTCTTCATAGGATTTCGATCCAGATCCATTTCGGGTATCAATACTATTTGATTTTTATTGATTACCTTCTCTTCATTGACGATATTGATCTGATCGGTATTGATTTTGCAGCCTACTGGAATATCGATTAAGTGGGATCCAATGATTTTTTGAATTTCTTCTTGTTCTCTGCATTGGAGGTGGATGGTGGTTTTATTCGGGAATATGGCGATCCATTGAGTGGAATCGTCCAGTTGATTTATTATCGGTTTGGTGATTTTGACATGGATTTGTTGGCAGGTGGATGTGTCTTTCATGTTCAGAGTTGCAGCTCGCAGATATCTCCAGAAATCTCCCTGATGTACATTTTGTTGCAGACATAGAATTGTGGTTTGACTTTGACGCAAATGTCGCTTTGAAATGTGAAGTACACTGAGTTTTTCAACAAATATGAGTTTTTTGGGATCAATGCCTTGAACTGACTTTGACTATACATGGGGATTGGATATAAATGGTAATAGTCGAAATTGTATGGATATGTGATTGGGACATGAAGTAGATAGATTATTTTATTGTTCAATATGAAATATTCTATATTTATTATCTTTTCGAATTTCAAGGTGTTTTCCAGAGTGATTTCAAAAGGAACTTGATTGATTGTTATTATATTAGGATGCATAATATTGAGTTTAGCAAAGGTTAAAGAGTTTCCGATATCCTGTAATGCTAAATTGATAATTTCGTACATATAATCAGTTGATTGATAATATCGTGAACGTATGCTTTATTTTCATTGTAGGTTTTCTTCTGGAATATAGCGGCAATATGATATATTTCTGATTGGAGAAATTTTTCGTTATGGGATATTTGGTGAATGGTTTGATTGAATTTATTGATCAGATCTATTGAAATTGAATTTTGCTTCAGAACACTAGAAGCCAACTTCTTTTGGTTTCCCTCAAGTACTCTAATTAGCTTCTCGTAACGTTGACCGTCTTCTGCGTCGAGGTTTCCTGTAATCGATTTAAATATTGATCCTATTCCATTTATCAATCCTCTTTTTATTCTTTCAGGATGTGGAATAATTTCTTTCAGTTTGTTTTCAGTATTTACTTTCGTTATATTCAAGATTTTTATGTAGTTTTCAGTGTCTGTTGATGAGTCATTGTTGATACTGAGTGCTTCTGAAATTTGTCTATGTTGATGGTGTAATTTATTGATTTCGATAATTATTGGGTTCAACTCATAGTAATGAATTAGCGTGTGGTGGTATTCTTGAATTTTGGCGGTTCCTAATTTTATGGGTATCATACCAGGGTTGTTTTCTAAGTTTTTCAGGGTAATTTTTTCTTGAAGTCCAACAAGTGGTAGTCTGAAATATTTACTGAAGCTGTAGCTTTTCTTTCGGGGTCTGTTTTCGTATGTTTTTGTAATGATATCGGGTTTTTCAAATGTATTTGCATGTTTCTGTCTCAAGTGTTTCTTTACAAAGGCTTTCGAATTTGTTTCGAAAAGTTCTGGACTATCGCGATTTTTGTTCAATTTTGAAATGACTTTTTCTTTTCGTTTCATGAGTAAAGTAATTTAGTTCGTTCTTTGTGTTCGTTCGTATAATCGTTGATCAAAATATTGTCTAAGTCAATATTGAATGGGTTTTCGTTAGTTATATGGCCATTGATTATATCGATTGGTTTAAGTTTTGTCGCTGAATGTATTGAGTGGTTATATGCGAGAATAGCGTAAATCATTTTCATTTGAGGGGGTGTTTTTGAGAACCCCCTGGTATTGAGAAGTCTGATATGTTCAATAATAGTTGAGTGGAGTCTTTTCCATTTGCCCGTTCGATTGCGGATGATTTGGGGAAATGAAATGAACGTTGACCTTGTGCAATTTTAATAGTTCCTCAATAACGGAATTTTTGTAGAGGTACACCGTGATGTGAGAAAGATGTCAGGAGATTATTCGCTACATCAGTGCCAGACAAAAATGGCAAATGATATGATTGCACGTATTTCGAAAAACTATCTATTATCGTCAAAAATTTGTTTTTCTCCAAGGTATAGATATCTATATGAATAATTTCAAAAGATTTGGTGGCTGTTGGAGTAGTATTCATTTTCATTTTGATGAGATGTCTTTCATATTTACTTTGATGACATATTTCACATTAATTAATATAAGTTTGGATTGAATCTTTCATATGGGGCCAATAATATCGTTTTCTCAATTTTTGGTCCGTTTCGTCAATCCCCGATACACTTTTTCCTTCAACAAGTTTGAATTTGCATCTTTTGAACTTTAAAGAAGGCCACTTGAAATTGCGCCTAATCACTTCGCAAAAAGGTTCGTATTTTTCTGGTCTTTCGAAATAAAAATGATACTGTACGTTTGGGGCAACGTAATCTTTGAGAAAGTTAACAATGTCCTTTTCAAAGTTATTTTCGTCAATTTGTACGGTTAGTCGTTGTTTCTTCTCGAACAAAATAGTTATTTTTGGTTTTACAGGTGAGTGGAGTACTGATTGAAAAATAATTTGATTATGTCCGTGGTTGACCGGAGTTTCTGAAATTGGTACTTCAACAATAGGATTTTCTTCGGCGTTTGTATGAACGGTCATTTCGTCTTCGTCATGTTCATGAATTGAAATTTGTTTTTGGGTATTTTTGTTATCGTCAATGTCCAGGTTGGACTTGTGTCGAAAGGTTTTGACATATTTTCATTGAATTGGTCGATATATCCAAATATATCATTCGTTTCTTTTGTGTATAATTCGATGCGGGAGGGTGCGTCTGCGTTTGTGTTAGATGTTCCCTTTTTGTATATTATATTGTATTGAAATTCTTCAAGTTTGATTCGCCATCTTAGTAATTTTGAACTTGGATCTTTCAATGAAAATATCCATTGAAGGGGTTTATGGTCAGTTATAATATTGAATTTTCTGCCAAACAGGTATGGTCGAAAGTATTTGGTTGCCCAAACGATTGCCAATAATTCTTTTTCGATTGTACTATAATTTACCTCCGAATCATTGAGAGTTCTAGAGGCGTACGCCACTGGAAGATCCCTTCCGATAGGCCCTTGGCTCAAAACAGCTCCTGAAGCAAACTTACTCGCGTCTGTCGTTAAATTGAAAGGTTTGGACCAATCCGTATTTTGAAGTATTGGCTCGTTTATAAGTAAATTTTTACACGTTTCAAAACATGTCAAAAATTCTTCATGATGAATAATTTGGCCACCTTTTTTGAGGCATTTAGTTAGAGGTTTAGTGATTTTGGCGAAATTATTTATGAACCTACGGTAATAACCTAATAAACCTAGAAAGCCTTCAATTTGTTTTGTTGTTTTTGGTACTGAGAATTTTTTTATTGCGTTGATTTTATCGGGATTCGGCTTAACACCATCTGCTGTGACTATATGACCAAGGTAGGCCACTTCTTTGCGCATGAATTCAGATTTATCTAACTGAATTTTGAAGTTAGAGCCTCTAAGTCTCTGAAATACTGCTCATAACCTTTCTATGTGTTCTTGGAGAGAAGTTGAAAAAAAAATAATATCGTCCAAATAAACAAGACATTTTTTATTTTGAATCCCCCTAAGAATATTCTCGATCGCCCTCTCGAATGTTGCTGGAGCATTGTTGAGACCGAAAGGCATACGAAGATATTCATAGTGCCCATGCTCCGTACTAAAAGCTGTCTTTTCAACATCTTCCTCACACATTTCAATTTGGTGAAAACCGCTGGCAAGATCTAGGGTTGAGAAATATTGACGTCTGCCTAACTTATCCAAAAGGTCGGTAATATTAGGCAGAGGGTACTTATCATCGATCGTGTTTTCGTTTAATTTTCGGTAATCAACAACTACCCCCCATTTTTGCTTGCCAGAGGCATCCATTTTCTTGGGAACTACCCAAATTGGGGAGGACCAAGGTGAACTACTGGGCCTGATAATTTTTTGATTCAACATTTTCTGAATTTGAGACTCAACTTCTTTTTTGTGAATGAACGGATACCTAAAAGTTTTTGTATACACAGGGGTTTCATTGTTCATCATGTTTATTTTCTAGTATATCCTTGTAAAAAATCAAAATCAATTTTTCGATATAATTTTTCTTAATTTAAAAAACTCTTCTACAATTACGGGTTCAGAGAAATCTAAGGTTATCTCTTCCATAGTGTTATTTAATATGGTCGTTATCGCTTCTCCGTTTTTCGCTATAGATAAGCTTTCTGGAATCTCGCAATTATGTATTTTTTATATGGAATAATAATTTATCGTTTCTTATGGTTGTTTTAATTTTTATCACTTGCTCGCTTCGCGGAAATATAGAAATGAGATTCAAATCGTTCTGAATTCTGTGAAACTTCAGTTTAATTTTCGAATGAGGTGTGATGAGAAAACCATCATTGAAATCAACGTTAGCTTGCAATAACTTTAAATTATCGATTCCGATCAATCCACGAAAAATATTATAAAATGTAAATAAATAAAATTTTAAGTTTCCAGAAACATTGAATATTTTTGATATAGGTATTGTAGTACTTACTTTGTTTATGGGAAGATTTTTGAAATACAGTGGATACTATAAATGGATCATCCTGTATTTGATTTGGGAACAATTTATAGGCTAAATTGGGATCGATAAATGATTTTGTCGAACCTGTATCGATTAGAAATTTCAAATTGTATTCTGGTAAAACAACATATGGTAGTTCGCTCGAATTAGAGGAGTTGAAGGAAATTACTATTGGTTCTACGTTTGGTCGATATTTTGCCGACCTTATTGAAAATTTTCAGGATAGTTTATTAGATCCTATTCCTCATTTTCCATTTGATTCTGGAGAACGGTGTCAAAATTTGGAAATTAATGATCAGTGTCATCCACTTCTGTATTAAACAGTTCTTCGGAAACGAAATTTCTTTGCGGTGCTTTATGATTTGAAGGTCCCGGTTGGAATCGATTGAATGTTTGCCTGGTCGAGGTACTCATTGGGGACGGATTTGGGAAACTTCGATTTGGATTTGGTTTAAAGGCATTTTGATTTTGAACAGGTTGTTTGAAAACTTCTGAATTTCTGAAGAATTTTGGCTGTGGCGCATTCACTCGGGTTGGTTGAATGGGCTGAAGGGAAGCTTTTTGATTATTTTGAAATTGATTATTCTGTGTATACGAATTGAATGGTACTCTCTGAAAGGTTGTTTGTTGATTGGATTTTTGTTGGAAATTTGGTTTCATTTGAACATTATTTTGCCTCATTGAAATTCTATTGGTTTGATTCTGATAATAATTGACGTTTTCTTCTCGAATAATGAATTGCAAAGCTTGATTCAAGGAAGTAGGACGCATACAGCGAATTGTAGTCCCTAGAGGTTCCCTTAAACCAGACAAAAATGTTTTCAATGCTAGAGAGTTATACAAATTTCGTTTCAGAAGCTTGGCACCATCATCAACTTCGTGAGAATCGATATAACAACATTATTGATTGAGTATTTGTAAAACTCGATCGAAAAACTGTTGCGGTTTTTCATTCGGATATTGCTTCATCATTACCATATCTATATTCAAACAAGCTTCATCGCGTTGATCAGCAAAATTCCTATACAAAGTTTCTTTCAAAACATTCCAATCAGTAACGTTTTGAATATTTACTACCAATTTGGCGTTACCTGTCAATTTTCCAATCAAATAATTCAACAAATATATATTTTGAAAGCACCCTGTATTAGTAGTATCATAAAAATGAGTTATCAAACTTTCGCAACTACTCAAATATCTATTCAATTCGTTTGAGTTCCCATCAAATTGGGGAACACAGTGCAAATATTCAGGTTTGAAATTATTTGCCATACTGAGATTTGTATTTGAAATATTCGATTAATTATTGATATTGATTTGATTTGGCATAGATTGGGTATCGATTTGAAGTGGAGGAGACTTAGTATTGTTTAAGTCAGCTAAAGACAATGATTCAAATTTTTCAAAAATATTTTCAAGCGACATATAATTCAGTTGTACTCACAATATAAGCAAGCTTTTGGCCATCGCTCTTAACCTCTATAAGGAGTCTGCCCTGGATCAGCGAATTATGTCTTCACCAAGCGATTTTTCCTTGCAGAAGGGGACAATGGGGTTCCTCTTCTCGAGAAAAGCTGGGATGGAGTTTTCCGCAGGTCTATGAATGACTGGGTGTCCTGAAGTCCAAGGAGCCACTCTGTTTCCAAAACCAACTTCGACTGTTCACAAAAGTTCGATTGCCGATCAATCGTTAAACGAAAATCACCCGTTCAATACGTGCGATTTCGACAATCCTACCGACTGCGCCAATTAACTATCGACGACACGAAACTTGCTTTTTAAAAATCAGTTTTATTACAATAATTAAAATATACAATTATAAAAATAGGTGTTGCTATGTCTAAGTGTGAAATATGAATGAATTCCCGGATCGTTCCAAGATGGCTCGTCCCGTGAGATAATGTCTACTCAGCATCTTGGATGGAGTGGTGGTTCTGCTGGCGTCAGCAAGTATAGCTGGGGATGGTTACATAATTCGCACGAGTAGCCTGGTTTATGCAGCATATTTTCATCTTTAAATCAAACCACATCAGTTTAACTGTGTTATGAACAGAGAGCAACGCAATGCGAGTAAAAACTTGTGCCACTACAGAGTCTGTGGTCACTGCCAATTCTAGAATCTCAAGAAAGGAATATTTTACGATCCCTACCACTTTCTAGTACGTATAGGTATGTAAAAAAATATGTATTTACCACAATAATTTGTCTTTTTTTTAAACACGCTCTATTAGCTTCACCTGTATGTATGTATATTTGAAATTACTTTTCACCCACTTCCAGACGTCCGATCATTTTAAATTTTGCACACGTATTAAAAACTGATGACAATACAATAATTTGATAGCTAATTCACAAGATTTGATGAATTTATTGGTAAAAATACCTAATTTACATTTTGAAGATTTGATGGATTTACTGGTACGGTCTTAGTACTCTAACCAAAAGTTATGTAAAAAATATTATAGGTTGAGGTACGTAGAGGCAGAAGAGCCATATCGACCTCCCTACAATCTACTAGAAACATTTCATGTGGTTGAATTAATCGATGAGTTTTCTCCAGTAGTTGGAAAGTTCGAAAACACGTTTTCTAGCAATATGATCTAAAATGTTAAAAATAAAATTATAGTTTGAAAAATCTATTAAAACACGCTTTTGTAGCAATATATACTGAAAATTTTGAAATAATAAGAATAAAGTCATTGACCA
The DNA here is from genome assembly GCA_018342105.1 of Gonioctena quinquepunctata. Lineage (NCBI taxonomy): Eukaryota > Metazoa > Arthropoda > Insecta > Coleoptera > Chrysomelidae > Gonioctena > Gonioctena quinquepunctata. The sequence goes on from JAFIRS010004637.1 coordinate 67,221, forward strand.
AAAAATTACCTAATCTAACGAAAGCCTGGCGTGCTCTCTACTTACTTTTCATAATGACCCTACCTTTGGTCAATTACTTTATTCTTATTACTTTTACCTTTTTAGTTAGAAGATAGAAAGAATGAATGTATGTGGGTGGCAGAACCATAAGCATGTAGGCCGCTCCATCGGGCCCGTTTTGCACCCACAGCTGCTGGGAATTGGAGGTAGCCTATTTCGCGAGGCCAGCCTTCTAATCGATACCTTTCTCACACTCTCCGGGTTCAGAGCGATGCTCCCGAGGTGCGCTTCCCGTATTGCTGCCACTGCTGGGCATTCCGTGAGGATGTGGGTTGCTGACTCCTCATCTTCCAAGTACCACCTGCATTCAGTATCATCCGTGGTACCAATAATGTTGAGGTGCTTGTTTAGATGCGAAGCATATAGGGTGCTTTCGATACCAACTCACATGACTCCATCATCAGATCGCTAGAGGAAAGGAATATAAACACCTCATTGATCAGATGGATACATGCAATGCTGGAAAGCAGAATCACTGTAGCTACTCTCGGAGAGGAAACGGTCATAATGACAGCGGGAAAAGGTTGTCCCCAAGGTCTATCGCCTTTGCTGTGGTCACTGACCATGGATAATCTGATAGTGAATCTGGAATTACGACTCAAGGTTACGCCGATGACCTGGTCGTCACTATTAGGGGCAAACATGACGGGATAATATTCAATCACATGCAGACAGCCCTAAATAAAATCAGAAGCTGGTGCACAAGGAGGGACTAAATGTAAATCCTAGCAAAACAGTGCTGGTTCCATTCACAAAAAGGCGTAAGTATGAACTGAAAGCCCCAACCCTGAATTGAACTCAGCTAACTTTTTCCAATGAAGTCAAATACCTGGGCGTCATAATCGACCAGAGGAACAGTCATATTAAAAATATTCTTTCCAAGACTACAGCGGCAACCTGGACGTGCCGCAGAGTTTTTGGCAAGACATGGGGTTTGAAGCCGGAAATGATATACTGGGTATATCAAACGATTATTAAACCCATGGTAACCTATGCCTCATTAGTATGGTGGCCAAAAACACAACAGCACTCGGCACAAATCAAGCTGCAGAAAGTGCAGCGGTTAGCCTGTCTGGGAATCACACGGACAATATTCACGTGCTCCACTGCAGCATTAAAGCTAATGCTGAATATTCCGCCAGAGAAGAAGCGACAAAAAGTGCCTTCAGATTGCACCAGGCATTAAACTTAAAGGCTGGAAATCTGAAGATTCTGGAAAATATTCCTCTAGAATCCAGGTACAAGCCATCAGAGGCCAGCTAGGCACGACTTTTAAGTGAATTATGAAGTGGTTATAAACAATCACCATAGATTCACAACGAACGGGCTGGAGGGGGAGTAACGGGTCCTAATTTTAGGCTCTCAAAATCCCTAGGCAAAGCCCCAACAGTTTTTCAAGCAGAAATCCATGCTATAGAAATTTGCGCCCAAGAATGCCTTGAAAGAGGCTTCAGGGGGGCAGAGATATATATCCTATCAGACAGCCAAGCAGCACTAAAAGCTCTTAAGTCACACCCTTGGAAGTCTCTGACAACTGGCTACGAACAATCAGGTTACTCTGATGTGGGTGCCAGGTCACGAGGGAATCAAAGGCAATGAAGAAGCGGACAGCATTGCCAAGGAAGGCACAAACACTCAATTTTCTGGCCCGGAACTGTGGTCTTTCCAAAGCCCACATCAACGAAGAGTTTGGCGCTGGGAAGCTGACCAAATTAAAACCCACTGGAACAAGGTTCCAGGGCAGAGACAAGCGAAAAGGCTTCTGAGCCCATCGCCAAAGAAAACTGAACAGCTTCTCGAGTTGGACAAGAAATATTTGAAACTAGTAACGGAACTGCTCACTGGTCATTGTCCTCTGCAGTATCACCTCAAAAAAATAGATAGATCAGACAGTAAACTGTGGCGTTACTGCGCGAACTTCGCTGAAACTGCCAAGCGCTGATCTACAAAAGGCTTAAGTTCCTCGAAGGGGTTTCACTACCACCCTCAGACATCAGGAACTTAGCTCCCAGGAAGCTGATACGCTTCGCAAGGAGTCTCGGCATCCCGGGTCTTGAATAGATGAAGGGTAATGTACAAAAGACCTTATAGGTCGAGGTACGGAGAGACTGAAGAGCCATATCGACCCCCTACAATCTAGATGAGGAGCCCTACCACTATTCTAATTTCTTTTCTGCTCAGTGTGAGCAGAGTTTTGGCCTCCTACTAGCAGGACCTTCGATGTGGAGTTTCGATTGTATCATGCCATGGGCCTCTTTCCATGCATCCTGGAATTTTACTTCCACTATTTCCTTCATGGTTGAGACGCTCCATGATCTAGAAGCTCCTAGTATTGGTTGTTATGTTATTCAGTATATATATATTGAATAACTACTCAAAGAACTGAAGTAACTTCATTATCTAAACATCTATCAGTACATACGTGACATTACATGACATGTCTCTGACCTAAGATGTCTAAAAAACATGGTGTATTCACTTATACCTGTAAAATATTGGGACGAACTGGGGGACACCAGCCCACTTGATAAAGGGAGTTATCTAGAGTTTCAGATGGCGCCGACGTCGTTTCTTGTCATTATTCAGTAAACTGCAATTACAGACCACACAGGGTGTTTTTGTGATTTGTGTCTCTGATCCGTTCTGTGATTGTGCTTTTGTCGCCTTTAAGGTTATGTCAATTCGTTGTGAAATATTTTGAGGTTGATCGATCGATGTAACGAATTTTAGAACAAAATATTTCATGTACTTATGTCAGTGTTGTATAGAATTTTCGAGAGGTGTTCCGAAATAATTCTAATTATGAACTGTACCAATTTATTTTGTATGGTTAATTTTCTATTGATACGGCTCCATCGAGTTGGTATTTATGTATTTCTGTCCCTGTTTGCTCATGATAAAAATCTTATGATGGTTAACGATTTGATGAAGTGCTGTAAATTACATACAATTACTTAATTTAGCTTTCAAACAAATAAAAGTACAGGAGATGCAATCTCTTTCGCTTTCTGAAAAATCTATATTCTAGTCTGAAGGAAGTGTTTAGCGACATATCTAAAGCTTTTGACTGTTACATAAGCTTCATCTCTACAGCTTCAGAGGACGAAGCTTCAATTGGCTCGAATCCTATCTGAGTGAAAGAACCTCTCAGCTTTTGGACAGATTAAGAGGTGTTCACTATTTTGGCAGACAACACGACTATCTTATCGCAAGAACTCAAATTACCTACATATAGCGGAGTAAAACATTATTTTGGAATACTGGAGGACTCCATGGATTTTCCTAAAACCTTCTGATATTACTTAGAAATTGCTTGCAGAAAAAAGTTATAAACTTATATTCGTGCGCTGCTTGTTTATTAATTGTTTAAACAATGAAAAACAATGTTGTTAAGCAAATTTTACCCAAATTGATTCTATAGGGGTTTTTGAGGTCGCTGAACCAAAATATGAGCAACATTTGTTTATTTTTGTCGAAATTTTATTATTACTTCAATTTTTTTAATAAAACCGATCAAACCTTCTTGAAGTACAGATTACAAGCTTTAGAAAGTACTATTGAGAAATCTTGATATCAATTTTGAACTAGAGTTTTTGGTTTTTAAAGCATGTCCTGAAAATTCATTCATTCATTTCTTGAAATTATTCAATATTTTGACGAATGTATTTTTTTAAATAAAATTTTATGATTATTTTTCATTCGCACACCTTTTCAAGTGTCATTTTGGGACTAAACTGTACAAATTTCAGATGTTTATCTTGAAAATTTAAAGAAAGACAGATCTTCAATTGATTTTATAGAAAATTCTACTTTGACGTAACTTCATATATGTACTATTCCCGAGACTATTCCTATTATTTTTTTTACATTTGAAAACGAGACATCTCTTTAGCTACTTTTTCCTTCTTTTATTTAAATTTTTGTTAGCCTAATTTTATCAATTAGATCAAAAGTTTTAACAAATTAAGTGAAGCGCGCTCGTGGCTACGTGCTCCTCAAGAGATTCACTCAAGTGTCGCTACATCACGTTCTCGTACGTTAGAAAAAAAATCTGCAGCTTACAGTTTTTATTTAAAAATAATATTTATACACCTTTTTTATATAAAATCTTCCATTTTTTCGAATAGCAGTATCAGTTTTTTTTATTTATTTATTTTTTAAGATATTCAATAAATAATGTAATTTTGCAACTTATTTGTTAAATAATAAATTAAGCACACACTTTACGGTTAGTAACTTTTTATATGTTGTTCCTTACATCATCACTAATGTACAGTAAAAAGTTCCCACAGTCCCCTAACTTTCTGAAGCTAAAATCTAATATTACTCCACTACTAGTAAAATGACTCGTATATGTATAAATTAATTTGAATCTTCTCTGACTAAAAGTATTGGAAAATTCTAAATATAGTGGATATTTTCTTCCAAAGAGCCATGGGACCCTCTGTGACGGTTCGGAATTCACTAGCCAAAATCAAGATATCTTCATAGAATGAAAAGCCCACGCTTACTTGTGAAATTCATGTGTTTATTAAAAAGTGATAATTATCCTAATCATAGTCATTAACCTTATCGATCTTGGGAGTGGGCCTTGTTCTTCCTTGGTTTAGATCGCCCTCCTTCTCCGATCACATGCGGGTGTTGCTGAAAAATAAAAGAGAAGCATTTAGATGATTGTTTTCTCCCCTCACCTTTGTTAGTAGGGCTAAGATAGCTGGAAGCAGCTAGACTGTCGCACACCAGGATTAATCGATTTCTCAACTTCATCAACAGATTTTATGATATATACAATGAACTCTCTGATTTTGTTCATATCAGAAGGTTGTTAGAGAGGTAATAGTCCGACAGAGATGGGCAGTGAATGGCTTGGTAATAGTTTGTATCGGAAAGTTTAAATGAATAATGTCATCGGGGACATTTTTCAATCCCCTCAATTTTCAAGTTAATTCATCATCTAGAGACATCAGTCCACTCTCCTACCTTTTCTCATTCCTTCGTGGAAGTTTCCATGATCCCAAAAAGGCCATTTGAGAGGAAATCACTTTGAAAAAATTACCAGGTAGACTTTAAAAAAAATCTTATTTTTGGCAGACAGATGTAAACATTGTAGTAAGTTTCGAGGATTTCATCTCATTTTCGCGCCAACTGTTCTGAGCGGGATCTTGTTCGTAGAACTATAATCTTTGTAAGCGATCAATTCACAATTTTTTGCATTAAGTTATGTTGACAGAAAAATAAAATTTCATAGGTTTGAAGTTTGATATTTTGCGTGTCACAAACAACTAACATTCCTTAACCGCGCCATCTACTAATGAAGTTCTAAGCAGAATTTAACGTTTTTCATTTGTTGTCCCCCAAAAATTCTAAACAAAATCTAATCAGTGAATACACCAGGGTTTTTAGGCATCTTACTCTGACCTAACTAACTCATATTACATGAGCTCCCTAAATCATCATACTCTAGATAGTATATGGGCCATGTTATGAATATCACTACATGCTCCCCCTTATTTTTAAAGAAATTGTTCACAATTGCAATCAGACTACTAGCCAACGTCAGTTTCAGAGAATGTGAATCTACGAGGTTTAATTATTTGTCTACCACTGCGAGTAACTGTTGTGTTAGGAAACAAAATTGTCTGACTATTACTAGAGACATTATCCTTATCAACATCATTGAGACACGGATTGTTTTCAGTCAAAGATGGAGATTTAGGAGTAACATTTTGTTTTTGATTAATCAAATGTTGTCTATTACGACGAAAATCAACGCCTTCTGGTGTTCTAATGATATATGATCGTGGTTCATGACCTCTTTGAACAATTGAAGCTGGAAACCATGGAGATGTTGGGGTTTTCTTATAATGTACATTATCTCCTATTTTCAAAGGTGAAAGTGGTTTAGTACCTCCATCATAATATGATTTCATTTTGTTTATTTTCTCCCTTATAACTTTTTTATATTTGTTATAGTCTATAACTTTGGGTTTGAGATCTGTTTCGTTTATTGGCAATTTCATTCTCAAAGTCCTAGACATGAGTAATTGTGCTGGAGAAACACCACTAGCCTGTTGTGCATTTCTATACTGAAGAAAACCAATAAAGGGATCAGAATCTGACTCAAGACTTTTCTTCAGAATATTTTTAACAACTACTGTTCTTTCAACTAAACCATTACTTTTTGCGTGATAAGGACTCGATGTCCTATGGTTGAAGTCCCATTCTACGGTGAAATCTTTAAACTCTCTAGAATTGAATGGCGGACCATTATCAGAAATTAGCTCAACTGGGATGCCAAGACGGGAGAAAACTGATTTCAAAATCTTTATCACCTGAGATGAATTTGTTTGAGATATTTCAAAATATTTCGAAAAATAATCTACAATCAACAAATAATTGACTTTATTAAAACAGAAAAAATCAATAGCAACTTTCTGCCAAGGCAATGAAGGCTCTTCATGTGGCATTAGTGGTTCTGAAGGATTAGAATTTCTGTATTTTAAGCAAATAAAACATTGTTCTAGTTTATTTTTTATATCAACAGATATATTTGGCCAATAAACTACACTACGAGCTTGTCTCAAACATCTGTCGATTCCTAAATGACCTTCATGAATAATATTCAAAATTTAAGTTCGCATAGAACTTGGTATAACAAGTAAATTATTTTTGAATAAAATATCATTGAAAGTGTGCAAATCCGCACGAATATTGAAGAAAGGCTTCACAGATAGTGGTACTTTATTTTTTGAATTTGGCCATTCGTTATGACAATAAGAAATTACAACTTGTAAGTCTGGATCAGCTTTAGTAGAATCTTTGATTTCTTTCAGCTTCCTTTCAGTAACAGCAAGATTAGAAACGAAAAAATTAGCATGTATATTGATTTCTTCTTCGACAGCATCACTATGGTCTGCAGTTACTACCGGAGCTCTGCTGAGAGTATCAGCAATGTAAAGTAATTTTCCTGGAACATAGAAAACTTTCAATTCGTATTCTTGTAGATTGAGCATCATTCGCTGCAACCTTGGTGGAACTTCGGACAATGATTTCTTGAATAAAGATACAAGAGGTTGATGATCAGTTTGAACATTTACTGTTTGACCATAAATGTACTGGTTGAAGCGCTGACAACCAAATTGTATTGCATACAATTCTTTTTCAATTTGAGCCCATTTAGTTTGACAAACTGTTAATGACTTTGATGAATATGCAACAGGTCTGTTCTCTTGTAAAATTACAGCACCCACTGCAAATTTCGAACTATCGACTGATAATGTCAGTGGTAAATTTTGATCAAAATATTTAAAAATAGGAGACTTGGTGATAGTTTCTTTCAAATTATCAAACTCCGTTTGATGTTTCTCAGTCCAATGGAATGCTACGTTTTTCTTAAGTAAACTACGTAAATTATTGGTTTTATTGGAAATATTGTCAATGAATGGACCCAAATAATTGGCCATTCCTAAAAATATTTTAATGTCTGCGACACATGTTGGAACTGGTATTTCACAGATTGCTTTTATTTTTCTATTATCCGGGCCCATACCACGACTACTGAAAGTATGTCCAAGATAATTGACTTCCGACAGTAGAAATTTACATTTCTCATTGTTAAACTTCAAGTTTAATTCTCAAGCTCTCTGCACAACGTTTTTTAAAATTTTATTGTGACCCTCCAAAGTTTCACTGAAAATCAATATGTCATCGATATAGACTACAACACCTTGTATATCATCAATGTTTCAGTTATTGTTTTGTGAAATATTTCTGGTGCACATGACACTCCATAAGGTAGGCGTAAAAATCTTAACCGACCGAAAGGTGTTCCAAATGTGCACAGCATGGAACTAGCCTCATCTAGTTTTATCATCCAAAATCCTGATTGCGCATCTAATGTTGAAAAATATTTCGCACCAGCTAACTTTGATCGCATGTCTTCAATCGTTGGTAAAGGGTAATGACTTCGCTTGATAGCATTATTCAAATTTCTAGGATCCAGACACACTCGAAGTGTTTTATTTTTATTTTCAACCAAAACAATAGAATTCACCCAGTTAGTGGGCTCATTTACTTTTTTAATGACATTCAGTGAAATCATGCGTTCTAGCTCTTTCTTGAATCTGTCAATCAAGTGAAACGGAATTTTTCGAGGAGGGTTAATGACAGGAGTGACTTCTTTATTAATTGTTATATGACACTCTTCAGGCAGACATCCAAGTCCATGAAAAACATCATTGTAATCTTCAATCAGAGATGAATGACTAACTGAAAATACCCTTTTGATTAACCCTAGTTTTTCACAGGTTGGTAGACCAATAACAGTCTGACACTCTATATTTGCAACTATAAAGTCGACTGTGACCGACAAATTATTATTTATGATGCAATCTATAGATGATTTGCCTTTGATAGGAATGATATCCCCTGAAAATGACGTCAGCTTTGCAGGTATAGGTAGAATATTACTATCAATATTCAAATATTGAAAGTTTTTGAAAGAAATAACATTTGCTTCCGCCCCTGTATCTATACCACATTTTAACGTCTTATTATTAACTGAAAAATCTAATGTCCATGTTTTTTTGACATTTCTGATATGATATTTTGAAGCATTGGAATCAACGTCAATATCTTGAACGTCATGATCATAAGTTTCTTGATTTTGACTTTGACAACTTTGACTTTGACATTTTCTTTGACATTGACTTTGATTGTGACATTGGAAAAAATGCAAACTACCAACAACAAACATTTCATCATCATCCTCTAACTAAATATTTTCACTTTCATCTATAGTTAAAGTTTTGACATTTTTATTGCGGAAGCAGCATTTTGCAAAGTGTCCAATTTTTCTACAAATGCTGCACGTAACATTTTGTGCTGGGCACTTGAATTTATGAATTTCTCCGCATCTTGTACATACACTTCGTGTATGACTCACCTGACGACTATTTGATGTACCTTCAACTTGATTAGACAAATGACTATTTTTCGATTTCTGCCAATTAGCTGAATTCTGTGCTGATCTTCCGACTTTTGCGACAACAACTTCTGTGCTTTTATTCAAATTTCTTGCCTGCAACTGAGTTATTTCAATAGCTTTTGCAATTTTTTATTGCCTTATCCAGATTCAGGGACTGTTCTTGTAGAAGTTTTTCTTTGATTGCTTGATTGGACAGACCCACGATGAACATATCCATTACTAAACTCTCTCGCAGCGTACCCAGTTCGCAAGAAAGACTCTTATTTTTTAGATCGGTTAGAAAATCATCAATGGATTCACTCGACTTTTGAACTCTTGTCAAAAAATTATGACATTCTATTGTAAAATTTTTTTTAGGAGCACAATGTGCCTTATATTTGGCAACCACTTCATCATATTTACAGGAATCCATGTCTATACCGAATGAATTGAAAATGGACAGTGCTTCGCTACCAATGTGATGTAAAAATAAAGCTACTTTTCTTTGCTCATCTGAATTTTCTAAACAACTCGCTCTCATGAAGATCTTGAAATGTTGATACCACATTTCCCAATTGTGTGCTATGTTACCTTCTAGCGACAAGACAGGAAATATTATTATTAATAGATACTTTAGAAGCTCTCGATATTATTGAAGTGCTGGTTGACTCGGGAGAAGGGTAAATATTCAGTTACATTACTCATGCACTCCGAATATGGGGAAAACACTTTTCTTACGTGTTTTTGCCTCCTGAACACGAATCCGGAAGAAAAATGCGGCGGTCTCATACCGTTTCAGAGTTACATCGCTTTTTCCGAAATAAATTGCAAGCACCGTTTTCTCGCACAAAACTCACTCAAAATGCCTCCTTCTTTTACCATCATAAACAATACACCTAAATCACTTATTTTCGGCACCTTTGCACAAAATATCGTCGTTTTATCGAAAAATCCTCCTTCTTACACAGTTGCAAATGAACAATTCTAATTTCTTTGACAGATGACATTTATTAACTTTTTAATTTTTCATGTTGGTAATAAATGAATCGGACTGTGTAAGAAGGAGGATCTTCGATAAAACGACGATATTTTGAAAGTTCAAAATAATAAAGATAATGTATTGTTTAGGCTGGTAATAAGAAGGAGGCATTTGAGTGATTGTCAGAAAACTGCTTGAATGAGTTAGTTTCAGTTGAAAAACCTATATAACTCTGAAACGGTATGAGACCGCCGCATTTTTCTTCCGGATTCGTGTTCAGGAGGCAAAAACACGTAAGAAAAGTGTTTTCCCCATATTCGGAGTGCATGAGTGATGTAACTAAATATTTACCCGGGAGAAGTATTAGGCATTTTATTTGACTTCTTTCCGGAACTACTCCAGACTGGACTTGATGACTGCCAATTGACGACTTCTGTCAGACTGTGACAAACTTCGACTTTACGGTTCTTCTTTTAGGTATTCACAAACCTGACACCATGTTATGTTATTCAGTATATATATTGAATAACTACTCAAAGAACTGAAGTAACTTTATTATCTAAACATCAATCAGTACATACGTGACATTACATGACATGTCTCTGACCTAACTAACTTATATTACATGAGCTCCCTAAATCATCATACTCTAGATAGTATATGGGCCATTTTATGAATATCACTACATTGGTTCTGGTCGAAAGCGTGTTTTTTATCGATTTTTTTCTAACTCATCGAAGTTGCCTCGCAAACTTCATGCCAAGCGTTTTGATCCTTAAAAATGTCGTGGGTTTCATCCCATAATGCAGTTCTCTTTTAATGAAATAAGACTTTCATCATCTATGTGACTCGTGTTCACGAAAGTGTTGAGGAATATATTGATAAACTGTCAAGAATACAGTTCAAATCACAATGAGCAAATAATTTAAACGGTAGAAAAACCACTGGGTGTGTAAACGTGCATTTGGTAACGTATGCCACTAGTTCAATACGAAGGTAAAACTTCCGTCGGCTCCAGTGGCACTCGACGGCTGCACAGCTACTGCTGACGGCAAATTGACCGATCGCTTTTTTTCTATCTAATGTGTAAACTCTAACTTACTTCAGTGGGCTACTGTTGGAACGGCGGCGATAGTAAATTCTCCGATCCGATGAATCCGCTGTGTGTGTCACCTGCGTTAAAATTAATAGAAACGTTCTCAAAATTTTATTCCGTAATGGAGAAGCATGTTCGTCGAACACATAAAAATCAAACCATTGATATTGTTATGAGAAACTATTTAGGCGATAAAATTCAAAATGAATTGATGAATTTGATCGTTGTAAAAATAAAAAAAACATAAATATTATTCTATTATTCTCGACTGTACACCAGATGAGAGTTATACTGAACAATTAAGTGATTTTTAGGTTTGTTTTACTGAACGGGTCTACGAAAAAAAAACACGTGAACATTTCATTGAGTTTTGTTCTATAACTGATTCTACTGGTGCTGGCTTATGTAACTATTTGACATTTGTTAGTAAAATTGAATTTTAGTATATATGATTTACGCAGTCAAGGCTATGATAATGGCTCGAATTTGCGTGGAATACATGTTGGCTTACAAAGCTAAATCTTAAATAGAAACCCCCGGGTGATTTTTGTTCTTTATTCAGCGCTCTCACTAAATTTAGTTGTTAATGATGCTGGAAAAATTTGTTTTTAGGTTTCGGGGTACTGTGATATCGTTCAAGAGTTTGTAACGAATTTTTCGTTACTTCCTTATACATAATCAATTTCTCATAACTATTCCGGTTATCTTACGGTGGAACTGGTCAGTAGTCACGGTCGATCGTGAACTATGGGACAGCGCCATCATTATCGTCTTTGAACTCGTGATCATGAGTTCGTATTCTGTCAAGTTGGACGAGTTTTGTTTTCGTGGCAATGTTGTCGAGCAGTTGTTCCTTTTTTTATAAATGTTTTTGCAATAGGAAAAAAACCGAGAATGAAAAACAGGTAAACTGTGATTTCGTCGAACCGAAAGGATAATCGTTCTCTTTCTTGATTTGAACGTCGAGATAGGCAGGTGGACTGAGTGAATTGATTTTGGTATGTACGATCTATGAGTTAAATAAGTTTCACTGCTGGAGTTTAGTTGAGTAATATTTATTCTCTTTATCTTTCAATAAATGTTGTAGCTGATTAGCATTTTCTTCTTTTTCCTTATGCTTGTAATATTAGAATTCTTGGATATACCGCATGGTAATTTTTGAAGGTTAAATATAGATATTTCGGCCATTTTGACAAATCATCCATAGTACATATTGTGGCTAACGTAACATCTGTTCCGAATATTGGGAACTGATTTTTTTCATTGGTTCTACGCTTTTGCATTTTTTAGGTACCAGGTAATTAGTAATTTCGAATGGACTAGAGCTTACTTACCTCACACGACCAGTGGATTGTCCCGAGGATTCCGATTGAAGTGAAGGGCGTATTCGATTGTTCTGGGACAGTTTGGAGTGACTAATAGGACGGCTCTCTGGTAAGCAATTTTCTTTATTTCATAACTATATGTTTATGAGAGTAATTTTCTTTTCTCTTGAG